>JBBMOJ010000641.1:0-17846 GCA_038090695.1 Sclerotinia spermophila | reverse complement strand
ATTCGTTCGACCAATATAGTCAAGTGATTTAGTATACATATTATAGCATTTCACAATCTGAAGTCGTTGGGATTGTCAATCTGTGAAGGCCAACTTAGAAAATTGGTATCATGCGCACCTCCAATCTCGAATGGGGTGCGGAAAGATTTCGGTGGTATCTGTGATGGTCATACAAATTCTGCATTGTTGACGAGGATTATTTACGCCTTATGACGCTCGTGACTTTTTAGAAGAGTATCTAGCAGAGCACATTTCACTTGCGATACCAAACGGGGTATAACCTGTTATTCAATAAACTAAATACGCTTTTTAAATATTGTGAAAATACAATGGGTGTATTATTTCTGACATGATAAATGTTCATCCTGGGCAAATTTCCAAAGTAGCTTTCCAATGGTGGTGGAATCAATTACAGAGTATTTACTATCTTCAAACCCCCAACATGTGGTGATCCTTCATACAAGCTTAAGCCTTGACAATAACGGCACTGGGCGCTTTTGCCTGTGCTGCCTTCTCCTTGAATTCATCATTCTCCAATTTGAACCTAAGTTGACACCCTGATTCTGTTAGCTTTGAGATTCTGAGCATGATTCGAATGATATGGATTTGGATACTTACAATCACCACAAGATATTGGCTCGTATTTCGGTGGATTGTTCTCATCAGTACAAGTAGAAATCACACCCTCTACACAATTGAAATTGAGTCCTATCCCATATTAGCTCTTCCCTCCTACTATTCCGACGAGAGAAAAATAGAAACTTACCAAAGAAAAAAGGCATAGAAATCCTCTCCACAGTCGCTCGATTATAGACTCGATGAACAGTACTCTTATACATATCATTGCAAAGTCTCATCATAAAATCGCCTATATTAACGACTATCGTTCCTTCCACCGGAACCGCCATGATCCATTGTCCATCTTTATTTAGGACTTGAAGACCGCCTATCATATCCTGCCAGAGGAGAGTAAAGAGTTGGAGATCGGTATGTGAACCAAGTCCTACACTGTTATTTGATCTTTCGGCCGCGGTACTGGGCGGATAATAATTGTAAAGGCCATCGGCTCCAGGGTAGGTCACGCGGGAATCAAAATAGTCTTCTGGGAGGGAGAGACTGAGAGCGAAGACGCGGACGAGTTTGCGCGCGAGTGAGAGACAGGATTTCCAATAGGCGAGGGTGTCGGCTTTGAAATTGGGGAGATGCGAAGTTCCTTCCCAGACGAATGATTCGCCTCGGATGAAGGGCCTTACTTCTGGAGGGATGGAGGAAATTGGTTGAGGGTGATCGGGGTCATATTCGGGTTGGTAGCGCCAGGCAATCTGGGGATGTTAGTTTGAAGGGAATGAAAAGGGGGGGGGGGGGGGGGGGGGTATGGGAATTTTGATGGGGACGAACGGATTCTTTGACATCTACACTTTCTCCTGGACTTATGTTTGAGCTTTTTAATCCCATGTAGCCGTTGAAATAACGGGAATGACTTTTATCTATCTTTGCTTTTTCTTCGTATGGTTGTCGGAAGAAACTTTTCCCCGTGAATTCATGTTAGCTTTCATTCATCATTTCCATCATGTTTCTCCCTTGTCCCTCATGCTCGAACCAAAGCACCTAGCATCAAGATGGCTTTTCTCAAGATCATACCCCACTCAATCCATCTCATCCTCCATCCCCCTAGCCACACCCCTCCCAGTAAAAACTCACCTCAAAGCTTGCTCCTTCGCCTTTTCAATAACTTCCTCCTCAATCCCATGATTCTTGACATAAAAGAAGCCCGTCCCCACCGCCGCAGCCCGTACTTCTGCCGCTAACGCTTGACGATCACTCAAATTAGGAGAATTTATATTGGAGAGATCAATAATAGGAATCTCTGTATCAGTGCAAGGACGCGGTGGTGTATTGAGTACATCGCGATAGACGGGACCATAGGCAGTGCGGAGCTCTAGTTTTGTTGTTGCGGGGGGTGTGGGGGAAGACATGACGAAAGTGTGATTTTAGTAAGTGATAGGTTCGGGTTTGGGATAGGAAGAAGGATAGAAGGCGTTTAAAAGCTTGGTTTGGGTTGCAGAGAGTCGGTCAATGGGTTAAATGAAAAGATATCTATATCTATCTGTAGGTGTGTATTGTGGCTGAATATAACCCCGCCAAATGGTCATATGCGATGGTGAATTCGGTGGGTTCCGAGAGATGTATTCGATTAGTTTTATTGAATTTGAATGATTGCTGTATATGGTATTGTATTGTATTGTATTGTATGTATGTAAATCCAATTATAGATTTATATGAATAAGAGATCTATTGAGCTTTCCAAGATTCACTTCATATTCTCACAAGGGATCTTGTTGGGCCAGTAATGAAAGGAATGGAATGATGTTGATAACAAAAAGTTAAAAAATCCCACTAATAACGATGGATTCCTTATCGCACTTTTCTTAAGCTTATCGTAGATCCTCCACTCTTTATTCTCCACTCTTCACTCTCCACTCTTCACTCCTTCACTCCTTCACTCTGCACAAACTTCAATTGGATGTATACAGAACTTCAGACGATCTTAGCCCCTGCATCGGATTCCAAGTCACAGCTTTTGAATACAACTCATCACGTGTAGAAGAATAAATATATACACAACATCACACCATCGACATATCAACGTTTCATCTGTAACTATCCGTCCATACCACAACATTTTCTCATTTAAAAACCCACGGCTACTCACCTAAACGTCGATCTCACATCGTACCAAGATGTCAAACCCTCGTTTTCTCGTGCATATTTCCTGGCGGACAAGGTCTGGATGAGTCGGATGACAACTTTGACATTGGCATACATTGGCGCAGATAAGCATGTATTGTATGATTTCGAATTACCGACACCCTTCATTGAGTCTTGGGGTACAGTAGGTTTGCAGAGGGAGAGAGCCCGTTTTGGTTGGTTACACTTAATCTAAGAGCGGGGAACGACGCCGTTTTCATGTAATGTACTGCGGCGAGAAACTCCCTTGAGAGAAATATTATGTTACATTGCAGATTTACATCTTTTTTCCCTCATGAGTTTCTGCAGGTGCTTTTGGAGGAAGGAGATTGGAGTATGCATGTTGTGGACTGAATGGTCTATTGATGTATTATCAATAGCCATCTTGATAGTTATCTGGTGGGGGATTGGATGGGCATTGGGTAGTACGTCTTTTTTTCTACCTACTAGAGGGGGTCTAGAGAAATGTATAAATTGACCTCATAGATGGTACGTCTATTATTCTACCGTTAGTACCCGGTAGTCTCTTTTCTTCTTTCCTTCTACCCATTTCGTCCTTCATTGATACCAAATCAATATCAACATCAAGATAAATATCGATATCTTAATTGTTTGGATTAATCGCACTCATTGCGCACCTATTCTCAATATGGTTTCTAACCTCCTGGGTGTCCTACGCCAAAAACTGCGCAATCCGCATTTCGAAGCAAAAGGCACCGCGGATGTTCATGGAAAGGACAATTGGCTAGACAATGATGATATTCGACCGTTGAAATTGGCGGACCGTACTTGGAATGTTTGGACATATCTTACATTTTGGTTTTCTGCAAGTATGTTTTGCGATACTGTCCTTGAGTGCATATTCTCTGTATCTGTACAGGGTTGAGTTTGATGCTGATGTATTATTGTAACAGCTTCGACGGTTTCAACATGGTACGCGGCTTCGAGTGCTCAGGCTTTGGGATTGAGTATGTGGGAATCGGTCCTGTGTGCTTTTGGTGGTCAATGTTTGATCGCTGTTGTGATTGTGTTTAATGGTAGATCGGGAGCTGTATATCATATGTGAGTTGGAGGTGTTCTTCTTTTTGTCTTCTTTTACAGGATATCCCGTCCGATTACCGTTTATTGCGTCCAACATGTCCCATTTCATGATTTGATTTTGGATGAGTCTCTCCAATTGTCTCGGTGATGCTCATGGTTTTATATGTTTCCACTGTTCCATGTTCGCTGACAATACTTCCAATACCTAGTGGTTACCCTATACTGAACAGAGCTGCTTTTGGTGTCTTCGGAGCATGGTGGCCCACTTTCAATCGTGCTGTAATGGCCATTGTTTGGAATGGGGTCAATGCAGTCCAAGGAGGTGAATGCGTTTACGTTATGCTTCATACGTTCAGTCCACGTGTCGCCAATTTCAAAAATGTGATGGGAGAAGGGTCTGCTCTTGATTCAGGTGGTATGCTTGGACTTGGAATATTTTGGATTCTTACTTGCTGTTTCCTTATTATTCCTGTTCCAAAGGTCAGTCCCATTCAAGCACCAATTGAAATTGACGATACTGATACAAGAATAGATGAAAGGTCTTGTATACGCCAAACTTGTTGCCTTTATCATTTCTGCAATTGCTATGTGTGCATGGACTTTGACAATGGCTGGTGGTATTGGACCGGTCGCTCGTCAGCCAGGTACTGTCAAGGGTTCAGAACGGTCATGGCTTCTCGTACGATTCATACTTCTCGGGGCGGCCAATTGTGCCACATTTGCTTCCAATGCAGCGGATTTTCAACGTTATGCTCGCAAATCAAATGATGTTATTTGGGGAAATCTGGTCGGATTCCCTATCTCTAATGTTCGTATTATCGTCCTACTTTGCCGATCTGATTTGTTTGTCTTCGTTCCTCCACTAATACGTGCAACAGTTAATTGTAGCCATCATCGGTAATCTCGTAAGCTCTTCAAGTCAAGTCCTCTTTGGCGAAATCATCTGGTCTCCCCTTACATATCTTGATCGAATCCTTGAACGAACATATGATGCTCCAACTCGAGCTGGATGTTTCTTCATCGCAGCTTGCTTCGCTTATTCTGCAATCTTTTCTTCGATTTTCGAAAACTCTATTCCGGCTGGAAATGATATCGCTGCTCTTTGTAAGTCCCTGCAGTATTCTTACGAAAAGCCGCACGGCCCAGAAATCTTCAATCCGTAGCTAATATCAAGACTTTTAGTCCCAAAATACATCTCAATCCGTACTGGTTTCTTCATTTGCGCCGTCATCTCCATAGTAATCCAACCGTGGTACCTCCTCAAATCAGCCGTCATCTTCATCTCCTTCCTCGCCTCCTACCAGATCTTCCTCTCAGCCATCACCGGTGTCCTTCTTTGCCACTACTTCATCATCGCGCGCGGTTTCCTCAGAATCCCAGATCTCTACACCTCGGACAAAAAAGCAGCATACCACTATACCGCCGGCTGGAATTGGCGCGCATATGCAGCATATGTGATTGGTATCATACCGAATTTCTATGGCTTCTTAAACAATATGGGAGTTAAAGCTCCGCTCGGGGTGACGAGAGCTTACTGTTTTGCGTATCCGATCGGATTATTCGTGAGCTTCATGGTTTATTGGGGACTTTGTTGGTATTGGCCCGTGGAGATACAATATTCACTTGGGGAGTGGATGGAGGTTAAGGATTATGTGAGGGAGGAGGAAAGAGGAGAGGGAGGTGGGAGCGGTTGGGGAAGTATGGTTAGTGGGGAGGAAGCGGGGGAAGGTGTTGTGGGGACGGCGGAAAAGGGAAACTCGGAGGTGAGCGAGGAGAAGACTGAAGCAGGTGTGCAAAAGGAAAGAGAGAGGATGGAATAAGATACTGGGGATTGGTGATTTTGGGGATAAAGATGTAGGGAGGAGTGATATAGATGTACGTATCTGTATGCTTGTGTAGTTCTTATGGGTCTAGAGCCTATACACGTTGTATTATATTATATAATCTCCTAAATGTAATCTATCAATTGCTAGTTGTCATTGTTTTTCACAACTTCAACTCACCAGTTTCCTTACAAGTATCTTCTAATATAATCAGAATATTAAACACTACCAGCCCCAGCCAAGCGTCCCCCCTCCCCCGAAATTACTCCGCAATCACAAACTCAACAATACCATTTCATCGAATCGGTATCTAGAGTCCTCCGTCATCTAATAAGGCCAAAAAAATATAACAAGTAGTGAATATACGACTCTTGAATTTGGTATTCAGAATCTCGCGCTTTTGGTTGTTATTCGTATGGGTTGTTGGTGTTAGGGACCAGAGTAGTCTGAAGTGGGGAATGGAGAATGCAAGATTGGAGAGATATAAATACAAATACGAGAAATCCCCTCACTGAAAGAGAAGTCGGAAATTTTGGAGATGGGTACGTAGTGAGAGGTTAGAGTTAGATGGGGAATTCAAGTACATATCTGTTTGGTTGTTTTGTAGCGGTGCTGGTTCTCGGTCTTGCTGGGGATAGGTTTCGTCGTATCTGTTCTCGTCTCGTTTTGTCTTGATGCATGGCTGAGTTAATCGCAGGAGGGGGGGGGGAGTAGCTGGATGTGGATGTGGATGTGGATGCGAGGGTTTTGGATAGGGGGTTAGTGATCCTTGGGCTGTGGTATTAATGATTGGATTTGGGAAGAAAGGGGATGGATGCATTGTATGTTTGTAATGTATGAGACTAGATGCCTGCAAGGAAAATAAATGTGTGATGAAGTGACCGAGATGGAAATGAGACTCTAGCGATGAATTCTCCATCGAGTGTGTGCTCAGTGCCGGAAATGGGGAATGCGGAAGATGGATGGAGAAAGGGGAGATATGTTTGGTTCGTGAATGGACGAGAGGATGAGCGGGAAGATACGCCGGAAGAACAGAAAAAGGAGGGGAAAGGAGGCTTGAGACGCCACTAGAAATGAAGACGTGCAACAAATGTATTTTTTTTTACTTTGGGGTCTGAGTGGTAAGGTATTCTGGTTAGCGTGAAAGGATACTTAGATAGGGATGGGATGGGGCACGTTTCGGCCGTAGCCGTGGACGCGGATGCGGATGCGAGATGCCGGACTAGATTGAACTGGACTGGGGTTTTGAGGTTTGGATACCAGGGCGTGCACGCCACTAGGGAGTTAGATGTGCAACAAAGATATGGATTTTCCTGGTGTGGCTTTTTAATTTTAATTGAATTCACTAACTAAGGGCATTGTAATGACTAGGAGATTGGAGGACTTTTTGGTGCGGTTGGTGGCTGTGGATGGAGATGGAGATGTGGATATGGTTAGAACAACTGCAAGACAGATTTATCTAATAAGATTGAGGCGAAAGGGGCGGGCAGGCATTGAAAATGAAAGAAAAGGAACGCCACTAGAAAATCAGACGTGCAACAAACCCATTCATTCTAATTCTTATTAACTGTCGTTAGTCTTCTCTCTCTCCCTCTGCGCTGCGGAAATTGCGCTTAGTTCCCTTGGTGTGGTGTGGCTATATGCAAGATACATAAATGAAATGCCCGTCTACTCGCTAGTTCAACAGGGGCGTGTAGAGTTTAAAATTTGACATAAAACGAACCGGATGGATTCATGACGCCACTAGAGGTGTAGATGTGCAACAAAAGTTTTTTTTTTTTTAGGATTTGGGGGGTTTGTCTTCCTTGCAGGTAGATGTAATCGGTTGGGGAGGTCAAGAATTTGATGTGGTGTGGGAGAGCTGGATAGAGGTGGCACAGTTTAGGATCCAGCCTTATGCAGGACAAAGGTGTTGGGGTGGGCTCATGCGAGACGGCGGATCTCTTGTGCGCGAGGGCTCTGCCTGGTGGGATATTCTCAGCATCAAGACGCCACTAGAAAACCAGACATGCAACAAAAGCATTCTCCTCTCTTCATTTCCGCGTCGAAGAAGTTAGTTCTTTGTATTTTCTCCTCTGTACTAAAATAGTGGATCCAGCAGCAGCATAAACTTACGGTGCCACCAAAAAAAATAGTGGTGGCGGCGACGATGCAGAATCCCGACGGTCGTGAGATTTTACCAGGGGGATTTGGGGAACTAACATGAGCATCCAGATTGGAAAGTGCACATTCTGAACGCCACTAGAAAATCAGATGTGCAACAAATGCGCAATGTGGAGTGGAATGGTGATTCTGGTGTTTTTTCTGCTCCTTGCAGTACAGAGTATGGATGGAAAAGGCGGTTGGGGCTTTAATGCGAGACGCTGGTTGCGCGGTCTTGGGCGACTAAGTTTGGAAGCGAAGTGAGGATGGGGCTGTGGATTGTTGGTCTGTTGCAAAATGGGATTTCCTCGTATTGGTACCGCTGTTTTTTTTTAATAATAAAAGTTTGAGTTCCTGTTAATGACTATTATCTTCAATAAAGCAAACTCATCAAGTAACAGTGAATCAATCCCCTTTCCCCCTCTCCTCTCTCTTCTCTCCCATCATTCTTCTCCTTCACATCCCCCAAAAGCTAAAATCAACACCAATGCACACTCATTACTCGTGCCACATCCAACTCGCCTAGCTTGTCTAGCCCGTCTAACCCATCCAGCTTGTATCCCAGCGTATTCCCCTTGAATTGCCAAAAATAGAGGTATAGGGATAAAGCATGGAAGATCTGGGTCGTGCCGCCGCGGGACGTTTACGCTCATTTTATCAAACGAACCGTTGTTTGTGATTTGTGAGTTTGGATGAAATGCTGAGATGAAACGCACTAGACGCGCTGTGCCACTACCACAGGCGAGATAGGATGGTGTCTTGTCTTAGGTTATGTGCTTTGTAGTTATGTATATATGCATAATTTTATGCAGGTGTAAGCATAATAGATGTGTAATTATACCCCACCCTTTCCCTCCAATCCCCCAAGTCAAGTCAATCCCACCTCTCCCTCCTAAGCTTGCTAGCCCTTATCAAAAAGACAGCATCGAGATTGATTTGGGTTCCTCGCACATTAGCTTCAACTTCCTGCCCTTGATATATCCATGCCATGCCACAATCCATGCCATCCACACACTTTCACACGCATAAAGCCTCACCAGTAATCCCAACACTACTGCCATCTTAGCTTCCACACAACACCACCCTAAAACAACTAGACAGCGCAATCCAGCTATAGCAGCTGCACACTTGTAAGCATGTTGACTCCTTCTAAACCGTACTTGGTCTTCGCGCATCAGATACCTGCATTAATTAGAAGATAATGAAACGGTGTGTTGCACGTCTGGATTTTTAGTTTGGTTGGGAGGATGCGTAGCAGTTGTACTTGTAGGTGCTTTGCAGGTAGGTTGATGGTCATAAAAGGGAGTAGATATGATATGGATATGGTCTGATTATTTGTTCATTGCATCGTTATTATATGAGTTTGATCGATTCTATCAACTTGCTTTCGGTATTGGTATATCCTCCGCAACGCCGTGAAAATATTATATGTAGGTGATGTACTCTACAGCAAGTTCGTATCTGAACCCTTTCTATTCTATGTAGGACTCACTCCACCGTTCATCGCTTTACTCTTTCTTCTTTTAGGTTTTCCTGACCCTGGAGTTCTAGGACTCTTCTCTCCCTTATTTCCTTTCTTTGGTACTCCCAAATCTGTTTTTAATGGAGTAGGAGGTGCAGGTTTCCCGCTTAGACCAAAACTTGCTGATTTTGATGTTGGTGGTACCATCAGCTTTTCTTTCTCCTTCCGACCGGTTGTACTGAAATGGAAATCGCCTGGAGTTCCCGTAATAGGGTTCTCATCCATATATTCATCGCCGTATCTAAGAGATATATTAAGAGTTTCTTCAAGAAGATGGTTTGCGAGTACGTTGTTGGAAATATTTGTGGAGGGATTTTTGGCTTCAGTTGCAAGAGAATCGGGCATTGGTGTATTTTCTTTGGATGTTTGAGAGAAAGCTGATGCAATGGCTTTTGTTCGTGGTGCAACTGGTGGCATATATGTATGACCGAGAGAGGGAGAGAAGTTGGGTAATTCGGATACTTTCGAGATGGCATTTGTGAGTGAGGTGAAGATTGATAACTGTGTTGCTATTAGAAACATGGATATTGGATTGGAGGATTATAAATACCATTCTACTGCCCAGTACATCTGCGACAGTAGGAGCCATGTAAATGTTCTCTCCCACCACAAAATATGAGGCATGTTTTGTAATTTCATCGTCTTCTTGAGCTCTCTTTCTTCTCGTTTGCTTGCTAATAACCCAGACTCCAGTGCCAGTACCCGGCGCCATCTCTGCAGGCTCTTGTGCAACTAAAAATTCCAGTCCAGACATAGTTTTGAGACGTCCCTCAAAAGCACTACGAGTGGCAAGGATGTAGCCCATATTTGGATTGAGCGAAGCTTGTATGGTTAGGGCCCAATTATTTGAAGTTCGATCAAAAAACGGTGATTGCGCAAAGTAATGAAGAACGGTATTTTCATGGAGACCTGAGTTCCCTGCAAGCCACATTGGATCTCTCCATTGTATCTCATCGAGAGGGGGATCTTGTGATGCCATGATTATGATGCGACAGGACGTAGAGAGATGATATTGAGTACACGAAAGGTCGTAAAACAATCCAAGAATTCGACGATTGGAATGGATCCAATTAGGTACTGAGAGTTGTTGTATATGCGAGGGCGCGATGCATAGGTTGAGGACTCAATTTTATTGATATATTGAGAATTGAAAATCTGCCGTATATGCCGTATCTAAGAATCGTGTAAATGGGTGTTGGAGGACCGTACGTGCGAAGTATTAATGGCAATGGAAATTGATTATTCGTAGATGGACAAACAATGACGGAAGATACCGAATAGCTGGAGAAATGATAGCGGCCGCTAGTGTTAAACCCATGACGTCGATCAGATTGATATTTGAAGGTTGTTCTTCCAAAATTGAGCAAGAAAAAGGGACGAATGATAAAAATGACTGTTATTGAATATCACATATGATATTATATCAAACAATTTATTGACCATGGAGGAAGTTATAAGGTTTATCTGAAACATATTCTCAGCGGTCTGATATTCCACGACGAAACAATATATTCCAATTGTAACCTAACTATCAGCCTTGAAGTCACATAAACAGTCCATGAAAGGAGAGGCGGACCCGGATTTTATGCAGTATGGACCTTTGCTTGTCAGGGAGCAGCTCGAATACTGGACTGAAGACCTGCATTCTGAACCAAGGAGAGACTGAAGCTTAGATGCCTCTATATCCATCACATACCAAACTCGACATTCGTATAATAAGAGGAGACGACTGTGAGAAAAGACCAGGCTATTGGCCACCTGAAGACTAATAATTTGATGCAAACAAGTTGCTGAAAGATCTATATGAAGTCATGAGTGTGGACGTGTGGCCAGTGAAAGATTGTGTTATAATGATGGATCTGAATCGTTAACTTGATATAGGTGAGTTCTGATTTTGGAACAGTAAGTAGGATGGATGTATCATAAACACAGGTTAGGACTATTGTATACTTTCAGTTGGAGAAGTTGGGTAGTATATCGTATGATTGATTAATGGATTTGATGCTTAGTATGTATTATACTTCTATAATTAATCATATATATTTATAGATCTTGTAAGTTCCACTCTTGACTTGATATAATTTTGAAAAATTAATAAGAATTGAGCAACGAGCTTGGTAATAAACCCGTTGTTGTCAATTGCACCAACACCCAGTAAGATTTAATTAATATAGCTAGTAAAAATCCCCGGTGAGCCCTATTCCAAGGTTTCCTCGGATTGCTTTGCCCCGCATTTCATTGATAACACGGGATAACCTACGAGTAAATTGAGAAAGACCGAAAAGCGGTGGGTAATTCGGCAGAAAAAAGTTCCCGATCAGAATGGCAAAAGCACAGAAAAAAAAAAAACATAATCTTCACAACAAATTGTCTACATTCAATCTGTGGATTGAAAAATACCAAATATGCCTCCTAAATTTACACCTCGGCAGCGAAAGCATAAAGTGCTTGCGAGAAATAAAGTCAATGATTCTGAGACCCCGGTGGATTCCAATGTGACAGAGATCCTTCCCTCCTCGAAAGCCGCACATGAAGAAAGGAAACAGAAATTGAAGCAGGAGTTGGCAGGGGATAATAAGATTAGTGGAAAGAAGGCGAAAAGATTGGAGAAATATATCGAGACGAAGCTAAGGAAGGATGAGAATAGGATATTAATTGAAAAGCTATCAAAGAGGAAAGAAGAGGGCGGATTATATGAGAGTAGTAAGAAGTTGGGCCAGGGTTCATTAACTAGAAGAGAAAGATTGGCGCGAGCATTGAAGGAAAGGGAAAGAGGAATTGATATTGATGGAGATGGGGAAGAACTGCTTTTCGAAAAGAGGACGGTTAGGGAGATGGAAAGTGAAAGTAGTGAAGAGGAAGACGACGAAATTGATCACAAGAAGGAGGGTGGCCTCTTCCAAGGCACTGCAACAGCTCCAGCTTCCGCTTCGATCCCAAAAGTACCCGCGCAAACCTTACAATTTGGTGTAGGCACAGGTCTAAAGAGACCACTCGAAGTGGATGACGACGGAAAGCCGGTAATAAAAAAGCGGCAAAGACGAGGAGGCGTTAAATCGAGAATATCATTGAAGCCACAGGCCCCGGCCGCGGAACCAGCATGGGAAGGATTTTCTTCGGATTCAAAGGCCGATAGTGATGAAGAGATGAAATCAGATGAGGATTCTGACGATTCGAACACGCCAGATGAGACAGATGACCCAAAACGTGCAGAGTTGCTGAAACGTCTTACGGGTATTTTTGCTGAAGGTGGCGAGGGAATCGATTCAGAAGATAGCAGTGAGGAAGGTTCTTCCAATGAAGACAGTGACGAAGGCAGCGATGATGAAGACGATGAAGAAAGCGAGGAGGCAAATGGCCCCGAACATGCCCAGTTATTGAAGAATATTATGTCCATTTTCGAAGAAAGCAACGAAGGTGCTCTTCAGTCGACGCTTGGAAACAACAGAGAATATAATGATGAAGAAGGATTGTCAAAGGAAGATAGCGATGTAGATGATAGCGAGGAGAGTAGTGAAGAGGAAGATGAGGACGAGGTTGCCTCGAGGAAACAGGAGCGCTCATCTGCGTTTAAAGCCTGGGCAACTCAACAAGTAAACGAAGCTTATGGATATGAACCATCATCAAATATTCCAAATGCGACGGAAACGCCAAAGATCGAAGGATTTGAGCCTCGACCTTTGGAGCAGGATCCTTTACCAATGGAACTACAACCTACCACCAATTTGTCGCGGAAGGCTTTCAGTGTTTCTATAGAAAGACCTGCAAGTATTCAAGATGTCAGACTCAAACTCCCAGTTGTAGCTGAAGAACAAAAAATCATGGAAGCAATTCACAACAATAACCTAGTGGTTGTATACGGTGCTACAGGTTCGGGAAAAACCACTCAAGTACCCCAATTCTTATACGAAGCTGGGTATGGTACTAAAGGCTCACCCAATCCTGGAATGATTGGAGTCACTCAACCTCGAAGAGTTGCTGCCGTTAGTATGGCAAAACGTGTAGGTGACGAACTTGCTGATCATGGTAAGCGAGTTGCCTATCAAATTCGATTCGAGGGAACAGTAAGTTCAGAAACTGCTATCAAATTCATGACAGACGGTGTACTTCTAAGAGAGGTTGCGCAAGACATTGCTCTGAGAAAGTACTCCGCCATTGTTATCGATGAAGCTCACGAGAGAAGCGTGAATACTGATATTTTAATTGGTATGCTCAGTCGAGTGGTAAAGTTGAGAGAGGAAATGGCCGAAGAGGACCCGTCTATCCAACCATTGAAACTTATCATTATGTCTGCTACTCTACGAATTACAGATTTCACAGAGAACAAGACATTATTTTCTACTCCACCACCGGTTCTTCAAGCGGAGGGTAGGCAATACCCTGTCACTACTCATTTTGCCCGAAAGACACATCATGATTATGTCGAAGAAGCATTCAGAAAAATTAGTAAAGGACATCGCAAACTTCCTCCTGGAGGAATCTTAGTATTCTTAACTGGTCAGAATGAAATCACACATCTCAGCAAGAAGTTAAAAGAAGCTTTCAAGATAGGCTCTACTACCACAGGACCACAAGTTCGCATATCCGGAAAAGATGCACCTATGGAGGCTGAAGATATCGATTTTGGTGAAACTATGGACACGACTAATGATGATTATGTCGATGATGATGACGAAGTTACCTTTAATGATGATGAAGATTTTGATATTGGAGAAGAAGCGGATACTGGGCCTTCAAAGATGCATATATTACCATTATATTCCTTACTACCTACGAAAGAACAATTAAGAGTCTTTGAACCCCCCCCAGATGGTTCACGGTTGATCGTATTGGCCACTAACGTTGCTGAAACGTCTCTCACAATCCCTGGTATTCGTTATGTTTTCGATTGTGGAAGATCGAAAGAACGCAAATACGATAAAACAACTGGTGTACAAAGCTTCGAGGTGGGATGGATTAGCAAAGCCAGTGCAAGCCAACGTGCAGGTCGTGCTGGACGTACTGGTCCTGGACATTGTTATCGATTTTATTCATCAGCTGTTTACGAAAGAGATTTCGAAGAATTCGCGGAGCCAGAAATATTACGAATGCCCATCGAAGGTGTGGTATTACAACTCAAATCCATGAATTTACAACACGTTGTCAATTTTCCATTCCCAACTCCACCAGATAGACAAAGTCTCGCGACTTCCGAGAAACTTCTCACTTACCTCTCTGCAATCTCTCCATCTGGTCAAATAACACCAACTGGTTCTACCATGTCCATCTTCCCACTTTCACCGCGGTTTTCTCGTATCCTTTTAGTAGGTCATCTACATGATTGCCTTCCATACACCATTGCTCTTGTAGCAGGTCTCTCTGCTGCCGATATATTTATTCCCGAAAATCAAGTCATCCCTGCCGCTGCTCCTCGAGAAGACGAAGACTCTTACCTTACTACTGCCGAGAAGATTGAGCAAGACGCACGCGCAAATCTCCGCCGTCAATTTAACAAAGTTCATCAATCGTTCTGCTTCCTTGACGATAGATCAGATGCCATTAAACTCCTTCAAGCCGTCGGTGAATTTGCCCACGAACCTACCGAGGCATGGTGTGCATCTCACTTTGTACGCTATAAGACGCTCAAGGAAATCTCGCAACTGCGCCGTCAAATCACAGATCTTTTGCGCACTAATATTCCGGCATTTGCAGCCTTAAAATACGAAGACAAATTAGAGCCACCAACTGCTAAGCAAGTTAAAGCACTTAAACAGATGGTCGCAGCAGGATTCATTGACCACGTAGCCATTCGAGCAGATTTATCCCCTACACAAATCGAAGCCTACAGAAAGCCCAAGCGAGCAATCGACGTCCCCTATCTCACACTTTTCCCCTCCCATCTCCGTGTCCCTAACAAACACAACGAAGAAGATCAAGAACAAGATAAAGCAGTCTACATTCACCCTTCTTCTCCTCTATCTCATCTCTCCACAAACGAATGTCCTGAATACATCATCTACTCGTATTTACAAAAACCAGCTGAGGATGTCAATGCAGATGGATCTAGAAAGAAACAGAAAACTAGAATGCATAGTTTGACGGATGTTAGTGGAGGACAACTTGCGGGTTTGGCAAGGGGGACGAGTTTGTTGGAGTATGGAAAGCCGATTAAGGAGGTGATGGTCAAGGAGAAGAAGACGGGGAAGGATGCGGGCGCAGAAGAAATGAGAGAGTGTTGGGTGGTGCCTTATTTGAGGGCGGAGGGATCAGGTGGATTGGGTTGGCCGTTGCCGGCAAGGAAGGTGGTGCAGAAAAAGGTTAAAGGGAAGGGGTGGGTTGTTGAGTAGATATAGATACCTATGTGTTGTTTTTGAGGAAGACTACAGCTTCCAAGGAGTTGTTTGAATATAATATTGGTTATGCAATCGACTCGATGACGAATCACTATTTGAATTTTGCAGAACGTGAATTAAGAGCTTTGGAAAATTCGTACTTGCAAGTGTCAAGCCATCTCTGAGATCAATCAATTCCACAACGCTTTTTTATGTTGTATATATAAATGATCGAGTTCTTCTACTAATTCAGTCGTTTCGTTGTTCTCATATCGTATCCATCTATGTTTTTCGTTTGTTCTTTTCTGTTCCGTTACTCTTCGATGAAACAATAAAATAGCGATGATGTGGGTAAGTCACTAATAAAGCTTATTAAATCTGTTGTCTCGAGATAAATGAACATCAAAATCCACAGGATGGGAAGACATAGTTTGAAGACTAGAATATGTAACGTGGTTTATATACATATAGGCTATATCACCATATGGGCCATTTTTACCTTAATTCATATATTCAAATCTATATTATTCAACAATCATTGATTCAATTAATTAAAACTTTTAAGAATCTAATAATCTAAGGTCTATTATATTATTTTGATAGATTCTTGTATTATACCCTATCAATCTATATTTGCTACAATATCGATTAAAGTTTCCTTTCTTATTAGAATTTCCCTTATTTTGATATTTGTTATATCGAGTTTGAATATCAATCTCTTTCTAAAATAATATATCTATTATATTTTGTTTAGTAAGTATTCCTTTATATTATAATTGAGTTTTTTTCGTGTATCGATATTGATTTAATATCTTATTTGCTTTTCGAAGTGTATAGTTTTCTATATCTAAAAGTGTATTCTTATATATTAGTTTTTTTATACTTTTAGTTAAAGTTAATATAATATCAAATATAGATATAGGGGAGTTTGATTAATGATAAGTTATTTGAGATTTAATTAGTATTAATTGAAAGAAAGCTTTTGTAAGATTATAAAAAGTTTGAAAGATCTATGAATTTAAATCGAAAAAAAAGAGGAATAAATATATAAAGATGAATATCGAGTTTAGAAAGTATAGTTTTAGGATCAAATGGAATTAATCCTGTTTTTCGAAATCCAGATTTCATATTTTTATTTGTGATTGATTTTTTATATATAGTTTTGAAAGTTATAAAGAATTCGATTTTTGATATATAATTGATATAAGCTTTTATAAAATTTTCAATTTGAATAATATATTCTCATTTTAAGATACTAAAATAACCTATATTAAAAGATTGAATTAAATGATTTGAATGCAATAATTATCACGACGCCAACTACATATTCTGTAGTTGCCTTTGTGCCTTAGGTATAGACCATTAGTGTATTCTATTTCCTATAAATAGAACCTCTCCTTTTTATAGCTTTCTACCCTTATGGTATAATATAAGTCTTTACCCATACCCTAATAGTTTATACCATCAATAAGAAAGCTATTATAACTTTATTTTAATTGATTCCATTGAAATCGTATATCGATTGTATTAATCGTATTTACTATTAATCGACCGCGCACTCTCACTGCCACCACTTAGAAACTCTACTTGGTCGTTTCGATTTCGAGAGTATTTTAAATATAGTTGCATCTGTACTAATACCTATACCTGACCCAGAACCTAGCTTAATCCTGTATTACTTTTTCTTGAATTATATTGTTAACTCTACTGAAATTGATACTATTAACTTCATCAATTTGTTTAACAATCCAATCGCCACCCATTTCGCTACTACACGAGCTGTATTTTCATCAATCGAATTAATCATCAACTCTTTACAATTCCAAATTATTTAACTTAAAAATATAAATGATACACTGAAGATTGCTGTTCACAATATCTCTCAAACCCCGCCCCACCGAAAGTACCTCACCACCCCTGAAAAGTTTAGTAGTGATAAGTAGGATATTATAAAACACTAAAATCAATATATTGTTTTCTATAGCACAATCAATCATTGCTTAACTATAGATTATAAAAATGAAATAGAATTCTAAAAGATTATATTCTTTGCTAATTTACTTTTTGGCCCTATATATATAAATAACTAGATTTATTTCGATATAATTATTGATAATCTATATAATATCAACCTTTGGCCAATCAAATAATATACTATATCAAGTATCTGGCAGGAACTAAATAAGAAATATTAAACTCTTAATCTTTCTGTTACGGGAGCTGCCTCTAGGGTCACGTGGAAGTGTCTAGAGATCTCTC
>JBBMOJ010000640.1:0-17856 GCA_038090695.1 Sclerotinia spermophila | reverse complement strand
ATTTATTTATTTATTTATTTATTTATTTATTTATTTATTTATATTACTTAATATCCATAGTAGACCTCCTTAGGGGTATTCAGATATATTACGAAAATAGACTAATTTATAAAGTGAAAACTCCAATCAGATATAACAATTTATCTTCAATACTAAAAGCTATTTGCTTTTCTATAGGTATAGTTTAATTCCATTTTGAAAAAGATTGTTTATATATTAGCATTTTCGGGCGGGCCTAGTCCTTTAATATATATAAAGAATAAAAAGCAGATTCTTTTTAAAAAAGGGGAAGATAATAGAATATAAATAAGTAATTAAAGTTTAATTATATTATTAGCATTTAGGGATTAGTAAATATATACGAAATCCTAAAGGATTAGGAAAGTATATAGATTGAAAAGTAAAGATTATAATAAATAGAAAATAGTTTTCTAATGATTCGAAGGGTATATTAATATTTGTTTATTCAAAGTTAAAACAAATCTAGAAATAGAATCCCAATCTATTGAAAAGTTGAGCGAATAGACCTAGGCTTTTAATAAACCTTTTAATATAAGTTATTATATTATTAGTAAATTGAAAGTATAAAGATATCTAAAGCTAATTGGTTTTCAATTGATTATTGATTGAGTATTCGAATAAGTGGAATAGAGTTTTTAAAGTATTATAAAAATATTCCTATTTGTTTGTTAGATAATTGAATCTTTTATAATAGGTTGCTTGAAGAAGTCTTAATACTAGTGAATTGCTATTAAGATACCTTCAATAAATAACATCTTATATAGAACTCAAAACAGATCCTATTGATTATAAGTATTCAAGTAATATAATATTCATAAGACCGAATACACCTTTATTAACTAGATAATTTGTTGCCTTGTTGCTAGCAATATTAATATAGTCTAAGGCTTATTTAACTTTGATATTATAGATTTTCATTGCTTTATAATATTTATGAAATACCTATTATAATAATATTATTGTATTACTATATATATATTATATAATCAATATACTATCGATACATATCTATATTCAATTTATAATAAGCTTATAGCAAAAGTTTATTAGATTTTTGAAGTTATATTATATATTGATCACTTCTGTATCAAAGATATAGAAATCGATTCAAATATATTTAAATCCAAAAACAATCTGTATTTTATTTTAATAGATTGTATATCTATACTCTATATTTTGTTTATTCTTTTCGTTTTTCTTTAAATTATTAAAGAAGATAATATAATTATTGAAAGCCTTAATAGTATTTTATTTTTGATTCTTTTTATAGGATTATTACAATATCCTAATGAAAAGTGAGATCGGAGTAGTTTCAGCTATTTATATAATAGAAATGATTATTCCAAACTATTGGATCTTAATAATCAATCTTTATATTATATTTGTCCCTTTGCTTTATATATATATCGATAGCTTTAAATACTTAATTAATAAATATTATATATCGATTATTTAAAAGCGAAATACAAAACAAAGTTTTATTTGCTCAAATATAACTTTGCCTAATGATAAACCAGCCTTGATTAAAAGAACTATAATTAGTATTATTCGATAGATTAGAAGTATTTTATATATAACTGAATTGATTATTATATTAATATATTAGTAATAGCTTTTAACATTAGTATTTATAAAAAGGCTGATCCGATCAAATCCTACTTTATATTAGTTATTATATTATACTTCTATTTTGTAAAGAATTATAAAGAGTATATAAATAATAATAACTTTTTATAGATAAGATATTAATAAGCTATATATTATCCATATTATCGATTTAATATATAAGATTATTTTTATAGCTTTAGCAAATCGAATCTTTATATATTGAAGGAAAGATAGATATCGATTGAAAAAGATACTAAGCTATTTCAGAGTAAATTGAATACTAGAATTTATAACTATCGGAATTAATAAAATAATAATATCCCTATAAACAATTAGTAATAGGTTTGTAATATTATATTGTCTAATTATATATAGGAATTCGAACCTCTTTGAAATAAAGAATACCTTATTCTTATCGCCCTATTGGATGATTTGCTCTATCTTTCTTTGAAGGATTCTAGTATTCATTGATAAATCCTTGGATATATAATATATTATTATATCATTAGTATAATCAAAGTAATACTTAATATCTTAATTGAAAAGCTCAACGAGATATAATATATATAGAATTGGGGATAGAAAGGATCCCTATAGTATTCTATAAGCTATTGGAAACTCAATTATTGTAGTGCCCTTTAGTTTGATTCTAATTTTTTAATTTATAAGAAAAGAGTTGATCAGCTGAAAGAATAATATTAATTAATTCTGCTTTATTATTCGATTTATAAAGTATTGTTTAAATAGTATATTATAAACTCTCTAAATATCTAAAATAATGAATATTACTATATTCTTTATTACAAAAGTAAGTTCTATATTATAAATAAATATTATTATGAAATTAGTATCTATCTATTTAGATAATATTTTGTAGTACTATAAACTGACTATATTAAATCTTATAATTATCTATAAGATTTGATTAGTAATATATTTCTCAAGATCTTTATTAATATATAATATAAAAGCGATCAGTTATTATAACTTTAGGAATGATTTTTTTTTTATCTATTTTAGATAATATAATAACTTCAGCTAGCTTCTATTTTATAGGATAATAATTAAATACTAAATAGAATACAAAGATCTTATAAATTACTTTTTTTATATTTCTTTAATAGGTTTTAAAAAGGTATATTATAACCCAATCAATACTAGGAAATATATACTTGACTTTAATAATATACTTTTCTATTTCTTCTATAGTAATTATTCTTTTCTATGAAAGAATAGTAGGTCTTCTATATTGAATTAGTAGATCGGTTGGTAAATCATTATCGGCCTTAAACCAATCAAAAACAGCTAAGAAAAGAGCGTCTGCCTTTGTTTTCATTTCAATAATGATATGCCTATTAATCATTAAAGAAGAGATTTTAAATAAACTTTCAAAAATAAGTTTATACTAGCCTATTATTTTATATAGCTTCTTATCATTTACAATATTATCAAGTCTTATTGTTTAATAAGCTTATTTGGCTTTTCGGACCATTCGTTATAAATTCTGATATATATCTATTATAAGTTCGAGATTGTTACCCCATCGGGCTTTGCGATATACTAAATATATCTTCTTATATTCATTCATCCATTAAGATAAAGCTTTTATTGAATCCTGATTAGAACTCTCAATAATACAAATAGAATCGTTAAGGGCGTCCGCTAGCTCACCTATATATTACTCGATATCCGTTATTGTCTGGATCTCAATAGTTTTTAAACAAACCAGATAATTAACTATTAATCTATCTAGTCTAAATAAATCCGGTTCCTGTATTCAGTAATAAAATTGATCTAAAACTGTAGTGCCTTTGATTCCCAAAGTAGTAATCTATATAGCGTGGTTGGACCCACAATAGAGCTCATCACAGACCTCTGTATATACAAAAGCAGAAATAGATTATATTATAACTACTTTCTAGAATATCTTATAATACAAAATAGGTTCACTACACCTATAAACACTTTCCCAATATACTATAATAAAACCATTAGTACTAAACTCTTATAGAATCCTCTGACTATATTAAACCATCTCCAGTGTATTTATTTTCGGAAATTCCAATTAGAACCAAAACCATTGCTTTATACTTCTACTTCTGTTTACTCTTTAAATCTATTCAATATCTTTTTTATATTCTCTATTCTATAATATCCTATTATAGATTGATATATATATCCATTCTTTCGAATCATATAAATAGTATTACTATTATTACTATTATATACTATACCCTACAGCTAATAATTGTTTTATATTACCCTATTGAATCTCTTTTGTATAATAGGGCTGACTATATTTCGCAGGCTTACTATATTAAACCTTTAATTAAATAGTCTTTTTATAATATTTCCAATCTATTAATTAAAGTATTACCTACAGAATCTACTTTTTAAATATATAATTTGTAATCGAAAATAAAGGATTAAGAATATATTGTATATATATATTATAGGATTAAAGGTTTTCTATTGCTATAATATTTATTGAGCGATACAATTGAATATGATTTATTAAAAACGTTTTTCTTATACTAGAATTTATTTACTATTATACTGTTTTTGTATACTTATAAATAAAATATTAAAAGTATCCCTTCTTCCATTTTATATATACTTTTGCTAACCCTAATAGATATTATTTTATTCTTTATATACTTTCTATTACTCCCTTTATTATTTATAAATTTTCAATTCGGTATATCCGCGAATCATATATATTATTAGATTATAAAAACTCTGTACACTAATACCCTAGAAATATTCTATCGATTTTTGTTTATTAGATTAAGGATATTAGTCTTACTCTTTATATAAACTCTAATCAAATTCTATTATACTTTAAAAGCTTTATTATTGTTATTTTCAAAGGTTAGTTTTGTTTTGTATATATTTTATTGTAATATATTCTAGCTTTACTTTCTATATAGATTTGTAAAAGTATAATTCTATATCAATCCCATTCCTATCTCCCTTCCATCGTCGAATAATTTTCATTTCCGTTTTACTAATAGTTCTTTATTCCGAATATCTTTACAAACACCATTTAGCATCCAACTATATATACCTTTACTTCTAATATAGCTTCCAATTAATGTACAACTATTACCCAGCTCCAACTAATTCTATTTAGCTCTTTAATAGCAGGATCAAAGGTTTGTAGGATATACTATGTACAGGTGAGAGTCATTGTATCCCATTAGTTTGTTTATATATCGCTCAATATCTATTATTATTTGGATTTCAATAATCCCTAAACAAATTAAATAATTATCTATTAATTCATTTAGTTTGAGTAAATCCGATTTCCTTATTCAATAGTGAAATTGATTTAGAACTATAATACCTCTAATTCCTAAAGTAATAATCTATATAGTATAATCGGATCTATAATATAGTTTATTATAAACCTCTATATATATATAAAGGATATTGGAAAAGGTTAGATTAAGAATATACCTTTAAATATATATTGGTATCCTAGGGGTACTTATAAAGTCTATTCCTTAAATATTCGATCAATTAGCTAGGGCTATATTTTGATTCGCTAAAGAGATACTAGGTTTTTATAGCTTATTCTTAATATTGAAATCCCCTTTTATAATTGTTCTAATATTCGGTTCGAATTATATTATAAATTACTTATAAACCCAACTCTCCTTCTTCAGAATCTCATTATTCTATTTAGTAATCTACTAATTGATATCTATTATATATTATATAGTTTTGGATTATATTATTCAAATATAATCGGGGTTTCTATATATAGATTATATCTATTAAGATTTTAAAGATTAGTTAGAATAAAGTAATATAATTCGAATAGCCCCTGCCTATATTAGCCTATATAATTGTAAGCCCTCTATCCCTAAATAAATATATATCAGTTGTATAACTTATAGGGAAAAAATAGGAATAGGATTGCTTGATTTAAACGATTTACAATTTACTATCTCTATATCTATAGATCTAAAGACCTTATTAGCTAAGACTAATTCATTAAGGTTCTTTCAAAAAGCAATATATTATAGTTTTGTTATTGAAGCAATTATAGAGTTAGATTGATTTAAATTTTAACTATACTAGCACTTTCTATTATTTGTACTACCTGTGTTTTTGTAAGTAGTAATTATAGCTTCTGGAATAGAGACTACAAGTATAATCATTTGTAAAAAGGAGGTGGGGATTAGTAATTAATAATTGTTTATTAAAACCAGCCAATATAAATCCTAATATACTTTGAAACCTATTATTCTAATTATTTTTCTTTTCTATTGGATCAAAATAATAATCCTTTTATTACATACTTTAGGGACTATTAAGCAATTGAGATATTCTGATTTAAAAGGATCTAAGTAACTAATATATAGGCTCCCCTTTATACTCATCGATCTTTTTATTACAAATAAAACAGTGTATTGCTTTGTAATAGGTATAGAAATTACAATATCCTTGGTATCTATTGCTATATAGTTGTAATCCCTTTAGCTTATCCAAAAGTATTAAAAATTAACTATCATTAAAAAGTCTAAATTATAAAATAGGAACCCTGAAACTAAGAATCTATATTACTCTATATATAATAGGGTTAATACTTTAACAAAATAGCTGATATATTATTAGCTTTTTGCTGATTTGTATAACAATTTCTTCTTTAATAAGTGCCTTAAGGAGAAAAATTAGAATACTTTTGATCTGATAGAAGTTATAGAATATTATAAGTATTATATATATATATCAAATTTCGAAAAAACAGATCCCAAATCTTTCTATTACCTTTCTAATTCGATTAGCATTTTCGAACTTCAATAAATTAATGCAAATAGCAGTTATATTATATCGAAATAATTATCCAGTATTATTCTTTTATAAATAAAAGACTTTTCCAAAAATCAGTTCTAATATTATACTTTTTATTTTTAATTAGAAAAGAAAGGGGTTGGTTTCTCTACAATAGATTTCCTCATTTACTATAATTAGAATTATTCTATTAATATATTTCTAATCCTTTTTATTTCTTCTTATCTCTAAACAGAATATATTCAATCCCCTAAAGGGAAAAATATAGATTATATTAGATTGATTAATAGATTTAAATATCTAAAGTATTGAAAGCATTTTCGTTGCTTTTGAATAAAACATTTTTGGGATATTTAATATTACTAGCAGCACACTATTATATCAATCATTATATACCAAACCCAGAAATACAATTAATATTACATTTTTAATCTCCAAAATATATTAATATCAATATTGATTCCCTTTATTATTATGTACATATTGATCTATAAAAACTACAAAAGCTTTATCTATCTATTGTATATCTCTTTCAATCTTATGAATTCTTTCAAATCATATTTTGATTATAATAAGCATAAAACCTATTATTAGTTTTACAAACAATAAAAGAATAATTAAGACCCTTAGAGCAATCGGAGTAATACAATTCGAAAGGCTTTTAATATTATGTATATATATCAATAACAATATAGCAATAGGGAGGCTCCTAAAAGCAATTGTTTTTGTAATATAGGTTTTACTTAAGATATATCGATACTGATTCCAATGTATTAAATCATATATAATTTACTAGATACAGCTTATACCTTTTTCTATAATTTCATATACTATAGTTATAAAAAGTATTAAAAAAAAATAACAAATTGTTAATTATCTAATATATATATAACAATATGATGAATTTCTCTTAATAGATCTTTTATATACATTAAAGTGTTATATAACACTATAATATTAAAATTCAATAGTTCTTTAGATATATTAGGATTGAAGAAAATAAGACTATAAATAAGCTCACCAACCTTAGTATCCACAAACTCGTTTAGGATTTTGGTTCTACTTCAAAACCTATTATTAATAGAATAAGCATTCTTTTGAAAGGCTTTTGCTTTAATTCGGAACAATTTTGATATAAAAACATTAATTCACTTTATTAGGAATTTATAATAAATAGAATCTTGTATATAAGATTAAATTTCTTTTCGAATTAAATCTATTAAAGAATATATTATATTCTATTCTAATTATATATTTAGGATATAAATCTGAAATACTTTTGTGGTTATTAAAAGACCTTTGAATATTTAATTCTTTATTAGAAATTATTAGTTCTTTTTGAAAAATAGCTTAATAATAATGATTATTTTTACTGTTATTAATAATGGAAGGCTTTAGCTACCTTTCATTTCTAATATCACAATTACTAATACTAGCTGATTTCTTAGAATCATTTGGTTTATACCAATATCTACCCCTGCTAAAGGCATCCCCCCCCCCTTACCCTAAACTCTACTTTTTCTTACCTTTATTTAGAATAAGGATGTAATAATAATCTTCTTTGATATATATATATTTGGCTATAGCTATTTACCCTAATATCTAACCTTTAAGACTTTTACTCTTTTATTTATTTTAATATATCGATTCCATTTCAACTAGTAAAGGAAATATTATTCAAATAGATTATTAGATTCTCTATATATAGAATTGCTTTCTATGGTATTTAGATAAATCCATAGTTTAGTATATCCCTATATCCTTAGGGAGGTTCCCAGGGTCGGCTTTAAGTCGGCCCACTGGATATTAATAAATACTATTACTATTACTACTACTACATCAAGTATTTATAAAGAAAATGATTGTATTGAGTTTGATACCCATTCTTTAACTATGATTTTTATTGATAAAAAAGCTCAGATTGTTCTGAATAAGCTCAAAATTAGACATTTAATTATAGTAAAAGAGTTTATAAATTTTGTTATAAAAAGTCAGTTGATTGAATATCAATCAATGATGTTATATGATTTTAGATATCAATCTATATGCTATGGAAAATGCACTTTTTGATTTCTGAAGAAAAAAATAAAAAGGATCAGACCCATATGAATTTAAACGATCTAGACCAACTTTTAGATAAAAACCAACTCGTCTCAATTTGTTTAAGAATTACTATATTATTGATTCAAACATACAATATTTCAAAATTTGAATCTTGAATATATATGTTATGAGCATCACTATAGTATAAATATGCGGGAGTGCTCCTGTGGTGACCCGAAGGCACCACTCCAATTCTTCGAATACTCAATCAACAATCAATCGAAAGCCAACTAACCTTAGATACCTTTATATCTTTAATCTATTAATAATATAATAATATATATTAAAAGGCTTATTCAAAACCTAAATCTATTTACCCAACTTTTCAATACATTGGGATTCTATTTCCAAATCTATTTTAGCTTTGAATAAATAAATACTAGCATACCCTTTGAATCATTAAAAAACTACTCCTTATTTATTACAATCTTTACTTTTCAATTTATATACCTTTCTAATTATTTAAAATCTTTTATATATTCGCTAATCTTTAGATATTAATAATACAATTGAACTCTAGCTATCTATTTATACCCTATTACCTTCCCCTTCTCTAAAAGGAATCTACTTTCCATCCCCCTATATATATTAAAAAACTAGATCTGCCCAAAGATACTAATATACAAGAAATCCCTTTCGAAATAGAACCAGATTATACCTATAGAAAAGCAAACAACCCCTAACCTTGAAAATAAATTATTATATCTGATCAGAATTCTCACTTTGTAAATTAATCCATTTTCATAGTCATCTGAATACCCCTAGGGAGGTCCACCACAGATATTAAGTAATATAAATAAATAAATAAATAATGGTATAAGTATAATAATATTACATAAAGAGAAACTAGCGTTTCAAATAAAATGTAAGTAATTTCGGTATGTGATTCTACTTTTCAATTTATTGAATATATAATTCTTCTTTAGATCTAAAGTAGTTGGACTTTATGTAATGAATACATTAAATAGACCATATAATTTTATTTCAATCATAGCATATTATATAATCATAATCTATAATCATAATCTATAATCATGATCTATAATTGTAGTATTCAATCATAATATACGGTTGCATCTGAATGAGTATTGGAAAATTACAATCAGGAATATTGCGAGTTTACATAATAAGAATATGTGTTTCAAACCTACAAAGATCTTTCTTAATGGTTTTCTTTCTATGAACTTTATCATCGCTTTTTCCATTCACCCTATTTCGATGAAATATTTATACTAAAAGCAATTTTGAAACGATCCCAAGAAATCACTTGTAGAAATCTAGTAAAAGATATATAAGTTGGAGACTAGGTTCTATAGTTCCAGACAATGGAGAATAAATATATGGTCCTATAAGCTAGGAAAAACTTATTTAAGGTTTGAATATTTATATCTAATATTTCATATGATAAAGAGTCCTTATGGTGCATGTAGTTATAGCGCCCTCAAGAACACTATTCTGAAAAATCATATGAAAATCTTCAATCTTATTTCAATATTAATATACTATATTCCAGAATATTTAAAATGAAATTTGAAAACAGAATAATGAGCTCTATTGTTTGATATAATTAATGATATAATTCTTATTATTCTAAGCCTCCAATAGGATGAGCTGCGATATAGATTCCAAAGTGCTTTGGAAAATAATAAAAGGAGCTCTAGCAATACGAAATTATTTTTCCGATACCAAGGGGCCGAAGACAAAGCTTGTGTATATATCATCTAGCTTAATAATATACAATAGTCCTATATTAATCGAGTTATCTATTCTATCTTGTTAAATCCCTTTGCTAATATAGTCTTTGATTTTACAGATTTGATTCTACCAATAATCTATTACTTGTTCTTTTACTGGTATCTAGATATTCTCAATTCGAATGTCGATTAAGTAATCAACCGAATGAGATAATAATATTGAACTTAGTAGTATCTTGGAGCTTTTATACCAATTTATAATTTGAAGTGTTAAGAAAATCGGTATGGATATTTATTAGAAATATTCGATGTTAATTATTTTATGTTGATAGCTATTTGAAAATTTGACTTCAAACAAGAAAGCGTTATTTAGAAAGTATTTTTGATTTACAAGTTGACATTGTAATCTAAATTCGTAGATTAAGCTTTCTCGTTTTTATATAAAAGATAAATATTCATGTTCAATAGGTGCTTATCAATCGGGTGCTGGCTGTACTTTAGGGTCACCCCTCTTTCCAGCTACTTTTTAGATGAATAATGATGATATTGATTTATCTATATAAATTACTAATTCTTACATTATAAATAAATTATATAAGAATTGTAAATGGATTATGAAGATTTTAGATGTTTTGTTAACTTTTATAAAAGATTACAAAAGATATAAGCTTCATTTCTCAGATTTTAATACCAATTTTATACAAAATCAAGAAGATTCAAGATGTGTAAAAGCTTTTTTACAGAAATAGTTAGTATAAGTACTTTAAAATATAAAATATAGAAGAATATTAGTGAACTTTAACATCTGTATAATACAATTATTTGGAAAGCTTTATTAGAGTTGTTGATTTTAAGTTGTAGAATAGATCTTTTTAAATTTTGTACGTCTGGATAATTGGTTTTCTATGGATTATTATCATTCTTGAATTATTTTTTGGTAATTTAGGCTACATATCAAATATGCATGAAATCATGTCTTTGAAGTTAACAATTTTTATTGAAAGGTTACTATTGAATCTGAAGAATTACAATATTATAACTGATTTATTGATAAAATATAAGAAGATTAAAAATACTTATTTCTTATGTTTTGGTCCTTAATCAGAGAATGATATGAAGTCATGAAGCGTAGTATATAAACTGTTAGTTGTATAATAGGTCAGATCTTAAATCTATTTAATAAGCTTCAATAATGATAGCGTTATGAATATATTAAATAATCATTTTTGGTGTAAAAGGGTGGCCTGAAGTGGGGGATGGCCGGAAAGTAGGGTACCCAACTCTTATAAAATGATTCCTAGATTTGGGATAATATAATGATTTTATATACTTTGTTTTATTATATTGGATTCAAACATTCCAATCTGTTGTTAGAGATAATTCATTTTATATAACTTGCTTTATCATTATCAAATGTGAAATATTTTGTAACATCATTAAGATTTTATTAGATTCCAATCTCACTTGAAATGATTTTTCTTCATTGTGTTTAGTATATATATCGTCTCTTACATCAATGAATCATATCTCCACATACTTTTTCGGATTTAGTATATCTCATAGATTGATAGTCCACCAATAGATGCATTGACTCGTGGGATAGCCTGTAGGTAAAATACAATTTCATACCACAATACTACATCAATAATTCAAACAAAATTCAAGAAATCTTTTAATTTATTCAAAATCTAGATATATGAGACACAAGTATTAGAATAATATATATATCAGAATTGAATCCAAGAAGTGAAAATTGAAACTTTGATTATAAAGTTTACCTTTTCCTATCAAAGTTCTTTAGTGGAGAAATATATCGTTGAAGTTGTCAAATTCAAAATCTACTAAATTGAATTGATTTCTAAAATACATTCCATTTTAATGCTTTATAAATTATTGATAGAAATTTACAATAATTTCCAATAAAGATGCGAATTCTGATTGAATTATTTAAATTCGTTGTTTTTTATATGAAGTTGTACTTAATTTCAGACTGTCCCACGAGTCTGTGTATCCACTAGTGTTCTTATGAAAATAATAAGTTAATGGTCTGAAGGTGCAAGTGATATAATAATCATAGAAAACTTAGTGAGAAGCTAAGTCAAGAAAGAGGGAGAGTTATTGATATAACCCACTTGGAAAGCAGTTCACTCTTAATAGTGAGTCTATCAGATAGTTATTATTTCCAAGAGTCTCTTTGGGTTTCATTTGATCATTAGTGAATATAAATATAAAATGCAATGACTGAGTTTGCGAGTTGGAACTATCATCGTTATACAAGATTCAAACTATGCTTTTTATTAATGGTTCTTAGAGTACTGAATTTGACATTGAATAAGTAGTTTTCTTTTATTACGAAAAAAACATATAACAAAACAGATTGCATATTAGAATGATGATTCTAATTTGAAAAGAAGAAACTTAAATATTACATTCAATGTATTCAAGGAAGTTTTGATCAATAAAGATATATATAAGAATTGATAGAAAGTTTTAATAATCAAGAAGATCATGAATTGTCGTTGTATGATCATTAACACATAGAGAGTTTATTAATGGAGTTTCACGCTAAGAAGATGAAACTTTGATCACAGATCAATAATACTCAACTCAATATCTGATATACAGATGTTAGTTTTTCATCATGATTCTGCCTTAAATGGAAATTTTTACATGTTTTCATGTCTCTGTTTATTTATAATTTACGAACAGCAACAAAAACATTTCTTTTCTGTTACTTTGTATAATTCTTTGTGTTTCCAGAAGACTATTAATTTGAAAACTAGTACAGTCCTCATTCTCATTATATATTTGTAATCATTTTCATAGTTCAAAAAGATATATCAAGCTCTTTGAATTTGAAGCTTATCATAAAATTTGGATAATATATATTACATTCATTGAAAGCTATATAGAATCTAGAATTAAAACTGATAGGGGGTTAAAGTACAGACATTGTATTGATTCAGGAGATTCTATACCACCAATATAGATGTGTCCGAAACAATGCTGAAAGTAGTACACTCTGGAATAGAACAATAATTCAAAGGTTTATTTTTCGAAATATAATAAGCAATCTTACTACATTCCTTATTTCTCTTGTTGGGTAGTAAGTGAACAGATTTGTTTTAAAGATGATATCTCAGTAATACAGCTCTGCTCTCAAGATGAACATCTTGAGGAAAAACGATTTATGAAATCTCAATCTGTAAAATTGATTAGCCATGACAGAGAAGGCTTTCTACACTTTGAATTCGTAATAAAAAAGTCCGTTTTAGATATTATGAGAGTAATGAAATCCTAGAATTTGCCAGTCTGAAAGCTCTCTTTCAGCCACAATTGGTATTGATTGTTAAACATATAAAGGGCGCAACGCCTAGGGATTTGATGCTTACTAACAACGCTTCGCAATTATTGTATTTCATTATTATGTTGCTATACTAAATTCTGGATCTTGTTTTTTTGAAGACTCAAATCGAGATACAGTACTAGGCATTAATTCTAAGCGAAAGCATCATTCCACACCAAAACTTATTATATTTGAAAAACAATAAAACCAATTAATGAATATTACATATTAAAACTTGAAGTTATATTTAATAATTATTCAAAGTCTGAATAAGATTAGTTAGAATTGCTTTGATAATTTTATTTGAGTTTTAAAAGCGATTCTCAAAGGAATAATTATAAAAATCACAGAAATCACTTAATTTTGACAAGAAAGTAGGAATTCTAGCCTTTACTCACCACACCCCCATCATTTTCGTAACAAAATCCCCACAAAATTGAGGTTTTCCTATATGAACTAAAATATTTAATAACTCTTTCAAAAAGAATTATTAATTTTTCTAATTTATATCACTAATATTTAATACACTTCTCTATATATATATCAATTTGAATATCTTCAAAAAAAAGATTGAAAGAGTTATATAGATTTAAAATTAAGGCTTTTACAAAATTCTAATTTGTAACACTTTCCCTATACAAAACAAACAACTTTTTTGAAAATTTAGAATTTCCAATTTCAATTCTATAAAATTTCATTAAAAGAATTAGCAAAAATTATTTTATTCATTGTTATATAAAATTCTAATAATTAAAAAGCCTATTTCTGGTTTTTATAGATTTCATCAAATTGTATTATGAATATACAGGGGTATGAAAAAGTGAAAAAATACCACTTTTTGGTGTGGAAATGCTAGGTGTGCGGTGAGTAAAGGCCGGAACTCTTATATTTTGAAATCGTTATCAATTTTATTTAATTGGAGTATAATATTGAATTGCTTAATACACTTGAAAATCTGAGATATTATATCCCAGCTTATGATATTTATATAAAATAAATTCATGATTACTTTTATGTTTCATAAGTAATAGTCAATTAAAATTGAAGTTTTAAAATCACTTTCTTTTATATATGAATCTATTACTATTAATCAATATATTATGAGACTTATAAATATTAAAATTTAGCTTTCAATAAATATGCTTTAAAATTTTATAAATAATTCGATAAATTGTTAATTTAATAAAATTATACTAAATAATGTATTATATTAGAGAATAACAGATCGCTGTGATTTATGCCCGATTGCTGTATAAGATCTTAAATGAAATTTAGATTCTGAATGTTTATGATCTTACCACATTTTCGTTTCTTATTGAAGGTTCTTATTTAGTCGTTTATTTGGAGTCTCCGCTTAGATCTTTTATACATTTAGTTTAGTACTAGTACAATAGTCTGTTGGTTTAAAGGTTTATGAGGTTATAAATGTCCTGAATCATAATTTAATGACAACATAAGAGTAGTGTCGAAGGTCGGAAATCGAAGAAAGTTTTAGTCAAGTGTAGCTAAGGAATCAAAGTAATTCGCTTTTCAAACACTCTTATTGATTCTTCTAGATATCAATCTACTGATCTTATTACTAATATAAAGATTGATATAAAAGTAATTATTGGATCTAAACTATTGAATTTTTAAAAACGACATACATCTTTATTTCTCTTCTTGATTCACTACGACTGTATATTGTATTAAAATCTTTAAAAATATCTAAGCCTGAATCATTTCTGTATTAAACACTGACAGTTGATTAGATTCATCAGAGAAGGTCGTTTTGGGAAGAATTCCAGACCGATACATTATATCAATCAAATATCTGTATACATAATGTACATGATGATTTCCTTCGGCCTAATTCGGCGAATGTAACAAATTGAAACAGATTCTTTATCGAGAGTAAGTGGTTTTCGAATCATTAGTGAATATTAAATGCAATTTAATTTTCGAGAAAATGAAGTATATTCTCGGTTTGAAAAGTGGGAGGTATAGAAGATGGGGGTATTTTGATAAATCGCCTAGATAATCTTTAATTTAAAGCTACGGATGATGAGGATATACTCTTATCATGGGATTGTCAGTATATTGATAATATACATACGTCAGTATATTGATAATATACATACAATAGAATGGTAATATCGAGAGTCAAAAACAACCTAATCACATACATCCTGAGTATCAAACAACCTTGAATTTAAGATACACTGTAATTCACTCCCTTAACTCTCGACGGTTAACATTCATTATTATTGTAGAAATTATGATACTAATTTTAAGTTTGAAGGTTCTATAATATTATAGAAACTTGAATATAAGAATCTTACAAATACAATTTGCTAAAATATACAGTATCAATAACTTCGAATATATATAACTTTATTTATTTGAGATGTAATATATTCAAATCTTTATTCTACTATATTCAAGTTCGTATAATTTTATATTTTATCTAGCGTTTCAAACCTCGAAATTCAAAAAACATATATTATATTAATTATAATCATTATGAATATTCGGAATACCTTTAATATACTTCTAAAATAATAACTTTTAAAAAGATTCATTTAATGAAACTGATTTCTAGTTTCTCTAAAATAAATTCTTTTTTTTCTTACTAATAAGTTTATTCAAATCCAATTAGAAAACTTAATTATACCTAATCATAGAGTAATTGTTTGTATGAGAAGAACACAGATAACGTAATACCTACTTCTCATAGGTCCTAATTATTACATATGGTATTCTAACTAAGAAGCTAGCTTATATATAGAAAGCAATCTATATATATAGAATATTATGAGGTTAGCACTTCTGTATTCCTTTCGTAGATTACTAAGCTTAGGCATGCGATTTAAGGTCATTCATTATTGTTCATATAGTAATATATAGAATTTTAGAAGAATTTCTTTTTTATTGATATTCTATATATTATATTTTATAGAATTCATATTATACAATTCAAAGTTTATTATAATTATATTGATATTCTATATTTATATCAAATCTACGAATTCCTAGATTTCAATATTCTTATTCCTATCAAAGATATTAGAAGGATGCTTGAATAAAGAAATAAAAACAAGATTGTTTTTATACCAGAAGAACTCGAAATAATTCATTTTAAAAAAGGAAAATTAATATTTTTAATTATATTATTAATAAATTTATTATTATACTAATTGCTCTTATCTCAAAGAATATTTAATCTATTTTAAAATAATAAGGAATTTGATTTAATTGAAATTAGATTTTTAGAAAATATATCGTTAAAAAGGCGAGTAAGATTTAGGTTATTATATATTATATCTAAATTCTAATCAAAATAATTAATAGTTTTCTAATCTTAATATTATATAAGATTATTATTATCTATATTATATCTTTTTCTATTTATAGAATAAAAACTTAATATAATGACCAAAAAAATTTACTTTGTATTTGAAAAATAAATTATGATTTGAATATTAACTTTTGTATAAATTAATAGTTTGAACTATGAAGTTAAATTCTTACTTTTATAATTAACAGTATATTTCTTATATACAGAATTATTTTTATTGTTATTATTTTTCGAAATTGAAATATTTAATTAATTAATTTTATATTGAATAATATCAAACTTTGTATTATTATATATATTCAAATTATGAATATTTCTTATTTTATAAATAGTCCACCTATATCCCTACAACAAGAGGCTATATTAACCCTTATTTCTTTGAAAAGATAAGAGTTAATTGGTCTAATTATTGTATTTTAATTTTTAATGAAAGATTTCAACTATTTAAGTGTTTTCTTTTAATATTATAATCTTGAATATAAATTTCTAAACTTGGATGAAATTTAAACTTTATAAAAATATATTTCTTTAATTATTATTTATATATTTTTAAATCAAGAATTATTATTATTATTTTGAATATTTCTAAAAATTATAAAATGATAATACGAACATAACATTTCTGTTTTTTCGAATATCTAAAAAGTATTGTTTTTAGATTTTTCAAAATTGCTATTTTGTAGAATATCTAAAAATCTTTTTCTTTGGAATATCTAAAAATCATTGATATTTATAGTTTTCTTAGATTCTCTAAAATTATCTTTTTTTAGAATATCTAATAATACATTCATTGTATTGGTAGGTTTTTTAATTTTACAAAATATTTCTATCAATCCTTTTTAGATTTTATAAATATGTAATTTATATATAATAAGTCAACCACCCCTCTTTCGGGCCACCCTTTACCACCAAAAATTACGAAAATCGACATTTTTAACTTTCTTATT
>JBBMOJ010000639.1:0-18018 GCA_038090695.1 Sclerotinia spermophila | reverse complement strand
CCCCCCCCCCCCCCCCCCCCCCCCCCCCCCCCCCCCCCCCCCCCCCCCCCCCCGCTGGATTGGGAATTGAGAGTTGGGAATTGGGCCTAAAAGCGAGAGGATGAGGGTGATGAAAGAAAGGGGGGTCGTGGATAGATCTAATGTGATGGTCGAGGAGGCCGAATATACTGAAGAGGAAAGGTTATATGTTATGAGTGGTGTGTGAGGAAGGAGGGATATAAATATGTAGTACGTGGTGTGTGGTGTGTAGGTGCAGGGAGGATAGTGTACCGGGAGATGTGGATTTTGTGACGCTGGTGGGGGAGGGGGTGCAATTTGATTTACAGAGAGGAAGAGGAAGAGGAAGAGAAAACAGAAAAACAGATTGGGATGAGTAACCTTAATAAGTTTCTGAAGCAGTTGCGGGGGTTGAATGAGGGTGGAGGAGGAGTTGAGGAAAATGAAAGCAAAGAGGAAATAAAAAAGGAATGAGATAATATAAGATGAGTAATAAAGCTGAGTACTGGGGATGGAATAGAATAGAATATATATTATCGATCCGAAAGTATCGAAAAACTAGAAACCCCTAAAGAGATACCATACCTGGAACCCTATCAAGGACCTGATAATAATATCAAGAATCCTCACATTTCATGATGTGTAGAATAAGTGATACGGGATATGAGTATTACTTATCACGAAGTGTCTTCATACTCTTTGGGATTCGAGTGCCCTGCTGGGGAGAAATTGGTGAGGGATGATAGGATGGGATGGGATGGAATAGGTGTTGGGTGGGGGCGGGGGTTTTTTGGAGGGGTTTTTTGAAATGGGGGGGAATGGGGAGGAGAGAGAGGCGGAGAATGGATTTTAATAGAAGTAAGGTTAAGTGAGGAGAAAGGAGAAGAAGCAGATTGTAATGTATCGGCGAGCGCATTTGGGGGGGGGGGCCAGTGAATCAATTAATTATTCGACATAGCGCGAATTAACTAGCGATAAGTTACCGGTTACCGTTTTCCAAGGAGGCGATGTGGTTGAGGGAGGGGGAGGGGGGAGTTTCAATAATTTCCTCGACGCCATCGATGCCCCGTACGTACCCGGATCCACAAGCGAGCGGCTTCCCAGCACCAAAGTCCTCTCAATTTCATACTGGGCGCACGCTATCTGCGCAGACAGTGAGTGTCTCGAGTATATAAAGTTGGGGCTGTAGGGCGCGAAGTGCTTTACTCCCCGGGAGGTTGTGGATGCGTGGTTTCAGGGAATTGGCAGGGTTAAGGTTATGTATGGTGCGGAATGATTCAATGATTCAGGAGGGTGAGGGGATACTCGGGTGTTAGCGCTAATGGAGTCGATTATGGGACGGTGGGAATGGAATGGACGGTTTTTCCTGGGGTTTGGGATGAGTGCGAGGTGTCTGGTGTGGACGAGCGGCGAGCGTGCTGGGTTTGGTTGATGAGGAGAGAGGAGGGGATTGTGAGGGAGAAGGGGATGAGGATGGGGAGGTGCGGCGGGGGGTCTGTAAACACGGTGGTGTATGGGATGGGGAAAAAATGGGAGGGAGATTAGATATAGATGAGGGGGTTTGAGGCGATGAGGGACGGGTTTTTGGGGTTGATTCAGGGATGAGGAATGGTGGAGAATGGAAGGGGAAGAGGGATTTGTAGAGAGGGGAATAGACTATGAATTTCATGCGTGATGTACATATGTCAATAACACAAGATATGTTTCTAACCCATCTTTCCATGCCATCATCAGATATTTCCTCCACTAGAAAGAATAAGGTGGGAGATACGACGAAGGTATATATGGAATTACTAGCATAAGGTTACATATATATAAGATCGACTCGGGATTACAGGAACTTAGTACATCGTATACATAGTACCGAGGAGAACGAATCTGATGTAGGATTTTATTTATTTTTATAAAAGTTTTTAGGGGTGGGTCTTAATAAGGTTCTTTACTATTTAGATATTAGGGATTTTGAAGTCTTTTCTAGATGAGTTGTTTCTACTTTTTCTTGGTTTCTTTGGAAGTTATTAGGGGATTAAGGGTAGTGATTGTATACTGGTTTTTGGGGTTTTGGGGGGGGGGTTATGGAATGATATGTTGGATGGATGAGAGGGATGAATTGATGGATGGATGGTAGAAGATGATATAAAAAGGAATAATACACGTAGTAATACTAAAGAACCTTTGTACCTTCAACGAGCCCACGAGAAAGAGGAGACAAGGTTTCAAGGGGGAAGAATCATCATCATTATTGAAGTATAATATCCATTCGAGCGACTTGATGTCGCAGTTATATATAGGTAGGTTAATAGATTGCTGTGTTGATTAATGAATCCTCGATCGATAGTATATTTAACCCATAATGGTAATGGTGGTTCTGACTCCTTCTCCCTCTTTTTTTTTGTGAAAACTGGATAGAGTGGATAGAATGGATGTATATCATGTTTATTTCGAGTGGGTGAGAGGATTAAAGAAATGGGGATGGAGATATGAGGGGTGTTGGTTAGATTTTGATTTTGGAGTGGGAGGAAGAATGGGTTGTGAATATGAGGAGTGGTGGGGTGGTAGGATTTGAGTATGGAGATTGAGTATGGAGATTGAGATAGAAAATGACAATGAGATTTTGAGGGTTTTATTCTCGAATTAGAACTCGAATAAATTAGGTTCTAGGATGTGACGAGAAAAGGTAGAAAGATAGAAGAGATAGTATAGAGTTTCTTGCCGGCATGATAGTATTTTGCCTCCTGCTTTGGAACTGGAATCTGAATACCTACAGCGATGTTGAATATTAGACTGAGTTTGTGAGTGTGACTGTAGGAATTGTTCGACGGGTTTTATTCTGTTGATTTGATTGATTGATTGGTGATGGGGGCTGGTGATGATGTATGCGATGTGATGAATTGTGAGTGGTATATGTATCTTTTAAGTGGTGACGAGGAGATGGTGGATATGGATATGTATATGGATTTGGATATGGATTTACAATAGTTTGATTCCATATATATATATGAATATATACAAAGAATAATAGCCATTAACTACTTCCAAACCCGAAAACGCACAACTTGCACACTAGACTATACCAACTCCTCAATTGAATACTTTGTCGAATAGTTTTGGAAATAAAAGATCGTAGAGTATTTAAAAAAGAGATAGAAGTAAGTGATGAGTATTATATATAGCTTTCTTAAAGAATATATAAGGGATCTAGGAAGCTATCTGGATTAGAGATACTGAGATTAATGTGATAGGTATATAGTTTGAAATTCCAATTATATAAGACAATTGAATAAATACTTATAAATATCTATCTTTACTATCTTACGGATATTTTCTTTTGTATATCTTATATAAAACCATATAGATTCATTTTTTATAATATAAATAGAGTATAGAACATAGATAATACTCTTCTATAAATCTTTTACTAGCTCAAGATTAAAGTTACTTTACAACTTCCCCCCCTATATTTATACTTATAAGTTTCTCTTGAAAAAGACATACTGTAATAGATTAGGATTATTTGAATTCTCGGAAGGAAATGTCGATTTGTTGCATCTTCCTATTAATAGCAGGATTATAAGAGAATGAGAGTCTGAAGTTCGGATATCTTATATTTCTGTTGTATTTCAATATCTGAAATGGTAGTAGGCTTCAATGCACCTCAGTTGAAGTGATTAAAATACTATTGTTCAGATAAATATGTCATGTTAGATTTTACTTCAACCGAGTTGTTGAAATTCTCAAGTCATTTCCAACATCTAAGACTATAGTGATGATCCTATTGAAGCAGACAAAGTCAAGGATTTTTATCAGACTGATAAGGCTTTCGTAGTATACTTCGAATCTGAGCAGACCTTTTCCCTGAAAAAGAGTTAATGCATATTCATGAACTCGACAAGCCGTATACAATAAAACAGAATGCAGATATACATAGGCAAAAGTCGCACTTTTCGTATTCAACTTTGCTATTTTTGTCATTCATCATACAGATATGATACTTGCTCATACCAAATTCAAAAACCCCATACTCTCATCAAAAAGTAGAAACAAGAAGAGAAGATTTTCCACAGTATCCAAATACTTTCCGTCAATCACCAGCTCGACGTTGTATACCAGCCCCACTAAACCCCACAATCAACTCTGGTTTCCCACAGCACTATTAACCGCAGCGACAAATTGAGTCCACATCTTACTCTGACTCATATACGCCACGGTCGTGATATAGATCTCCGAGACTCCCGAAGCAACAATCGAGTTCACAGTATTCGTTTGTTGAGCTTGGGAGCCGCTGAAATCGTAAAGAATCACCGAACTTCTTTCTTGTTGAGTAGTTGCGATTTTCTTCAATGAATCGCCGCGGCCGGAAGAATAGGAGGAATAGGCATCTTCAATCATAACGATTTTGTCGGCGATGGTGAAGAATTCAGAGTCGGCGATGGTACCAGGGTTGAAGGTTACGGTGAGATTCAAGGCGTGTGCGTGGGCTGCGATGGAAGACATGTAGCTGGAAGTGCTGGATGTCCATTCGTTGACTGCGTCATCGAAGAAGATTCCATCGACTGCGATGTTACCTTTGGTGTAAGTAGACCAGTACTTATCTATTCCTCATTAATATTTCCTGAGTACATCTGTCTCGGGAAATTTTTACTCACAAGTCTCAACTTCTTGGTCAACCTCAGCTGTACTCTTGGCCATATATTGGGTATCCACATATCCCAAAAGTTTGACGTTATCATGCTGTGTCAGATTGGTAATACCAGCAATGTATTCAGCTTCTGGGTACTCATTGATAGCACCTGGTCCAGAACTCGGATTGACAATGACGGTGAATGAAAGAGATTGGTAAGCTGCAATGGCATCGGTAGCCCAAGTCCAAGCTCCTCCAGCAGGATAAGAGTAAAGAGGAAGAAGAATAGAAGTAGCGAGAACCATTTTGCAAGCTTTGAAGGAAGAAGTTAATGTGTAAATGAATGTATGGATATGTGACTGAATCTACAATCAAAGAGTATCCAGACTCTTGCGGGGATGTCAAAAGATCGAAAAGATTGTAAGAATTGAATTTAGAAGTAGAGAGCGACTAGAGAAAGAGAAAGAAGACTGTATGGGTGCGAAGGATGAGGTAGTAAACACTTTTAAGGAAAGTCGTCTCAATATATAAGATGTGAGATGTAATGTCGTCGAATCAAGTGGTTGCGGGCCATGCTGATTCCCTTTAATTAAGTTATCCGCATTTTTGGACGCGGGGTGAGTGGACTGGGCTGATTTGGGATTGATTAACTTTATGTAGGCAGGCACGACAGGTAAGTTAAGAAAAATATAAAATCAGTATACAAACGCGCGGAAACCATTCATTCGTAGGATTAGATATCTTGATGTTTAGCCGCCCCCATTAGGGTTATCCTCGGATCACATCCTTGCTTGTGGATCAAAAGGATTTGAACATAAGCCTATGATTTGTCAATTTGAGAATTTTAAGATTCAGGAACAAATCAAACATTGATAGGATTTTTGAGTGTAAAGATTTTAAGGGGTTGATCTTTCATATGCCATTGGCTGCATAATCCAATCTAATAATTCAGGAACTCCAATCACATTATGTTATGGCTAAAAGGCTTCTTGGCAGAAAAAGTGTTTTCTGTGCCACAACGTAACATAGTACGAATTACTAAAAAGTATTAAATGTGAACCATCAATTGGTTATTGGCAAAGGATTTTGTTCGCGATGAAACAAAAGTTTCCGGGATGGCGCTTTCTAGATGCATTCTCAACCATCTAGATCGTATAATCCTGTGGTACAACCTCGAATACTAAGTAATTGATGCAGGGGAAATTCAAAGGAATTTTAGTCATATCATATCTCAAATGCAAACATACATTGAAATGAAATTCTATAAGATTAAGTGATATCAAGAAAATATCAGTGACGCCTTTTTCAATTCGAAAATGATGCAATAATGGATTCAATTTCGTGTCCCAGCTTAAGGTATTTGATCATATCTATATATTGTACTGCGTAATTCCTGCGCCTTGTCAGGGGGACACCAGGAAGATTAGATTTTTAAGTGGCCCGGTAGAAACTTTCATTGTAAATTCATTCGGGAGGGCCGGATCTAGAAGCACAGAAAGATATGTGGATAGAATGTGATTCATGAAATAAGCACAATAAACAGGTGGGGTAGGATTGCAACCCTGAAGCCATCCCTCAGCTCCTCCTTTCCCGTGCAAAGAGCAAGGAGAGGAGGCGCCGCTCCGTTGAGTGTCCGTCAGCTCCGGGGGAGTGAGCCGAACTTTGAAAAAGTAATAGTTCAATTAAGGCCGATGTATGGAAGCGATGAGGTAAATCCGCACCGTTTAGAAATGCATAAAATAAATATTTCTGAGGGAGAAGAAAGGCTGGGCGGGGAATTTAAAGCGACTGGTCATATCAAACGGAAGGAAATTATTCTTGGTATTGGGCGGTTTCAATGTGAAATTCTCAAGATAATCGTAAGGAACCCCAAATGAAACAAACAGAATGCCTCATGTGAAGCATCCACATGCTTAATGGTATCTTAAAAGGTTTCAAAATCGGTACACGTCATTTAAGTACTAATTCCGTCATTGACTTCTTCTGCTGATTGGAGTAATTATGAATATCATTGAAAAGATCAGCAAGGTTTATTAGAACAAGGCACAAAATTGTTAAGTGACTAACTCAGCTCGCGACGGGACGGCACGACTGTACACATTGTCTTTACCAAGGGTCATGGCCAGCGGAAGCATAGTGAATATAATATGTATTGCCAAAAACACGCCCACAGAATTCGTCTGAAATTTAGAGATCCCTCGAAAAATGGTTGATGGTGTAGAATAAAAACTATATCAAAATTCATACTAACCTATGGTAGTCGTTGAGACGTCGACACTGTGATTTGTATAGCATCAGAAGCATTTAAAGAGCTTCGCTTTCTGGAAACAGCTTTGGGAAAATATACCGGCTGAGCACGAGCTGAAATGGCTCGAGTCAGCATTTGCGAGACGTTATACACCGAATGATATGAGGCTTTTCATTATCACAGAACAATCTCCCAAGTACATATCCACTAGCTATACTTGCGTAGAATATCCGGAGTACAATATCGACGCTAGAGTATCAATCATTGGACTCTCAGCCTTTTGATGGCCATGGAGACTTAGACTAATTTCGAACGAAGAAAAGAGAGGTAATAGTGACTTCCGATGACGCGGAGCAGATTTTAATTTCCTCCGCAAGGCTTCAACATGGAAGCAAAGAAAGCAAATTCTGAAATGCTAACTATGACTAAAATGCCCAAGCAGCCTTTCTCATGTTCTTCTTTCAAACTAATCCATACCAAAACGACCGCTAACACCACCGTGGATCGTTAAGACACGGTGGCCTCGCCAGACTTTCAAATTATGGGACATGCTAGTTGACTAACGGAATGAAATATCGCAGACCATGCAGGTAAAAGAACGATTTCAGCTGCTAGGGCCGCGTCTTTGCCAAAATTTCGAGGGCTCAGGTTCAAGCTTTTTCGGCCGAGGGAGGCACTGATAGAACGATCTGAGGCAGAAATGCCCAAGACTGGGTTGAGGTTGCATCATACCAAGAGAGTAAGTGTTCAAGTATGAGTAAACGAGAGGGTCGCATATACTATTGAAGAACACCAGATCGAACATTGTTAGCAGGATATGGAGAGACAGAGTGATTGAAAAGATAGAAGCTCCGCGCGCATGAGATGAATGGGGCATAGAACAATCGAAACAATAAAAAAACGTGCATTTCTTGTGGTCAATGTTCTTTCGGGCGATGAGGCTCGAAAACTAAGGCACCTTTTGGGAAACTGGATAAAAATCGATGCTATTCGTTGCTTGTGTGGACCAAAATCTTGATGATTCAATCACCAACGCAAAGGCTCAAAAAGAACGCATTCAACCATGAAGGTACATGAGCAAAGGCAACAATTTGTAGAAGTGTGGCAATCACTGCCTGCCCTGAAATGTAACAACGGTTTGTACCCGTGGACGCGACTTTTGAAGTGTCTCAAACACGAAGAATAAATGTAAAGTGATGCACGACGCGATAAAACTTTGGTCTAACTTATCTAGGAAAGAGGGGCAAACAAACACGCTAGGCCCATCTGATTTCATGAACACTACCGAATCGTATTCAATCATTCCCCGAAGCTCTAGCCATATCTGTTACCAGCAGTTTCTCTGCAAATATCTGTGATGAAAATCGTTGCTGGCTTGTCCTTTTAGTCCTCAAAGATAAGATATTTCCAGGTCGAGTAATTGAAAGAGACGATTGATGTAGGAATGAGGGGTTGAAAACACTTACAGGATGAATACTTGTTTGTAGTTCCAGCAGTGTGCATTGAGAAACTCGGTACAATGATAATTCAAGGTATTTTATGCATATATCACACAGCAGATGAAAACAAAAAGGCAAGAAACATAGAGAAAAGCAATGCAACAAGTTAGCCAAAGAGGAGAAAGGAAACCCCCCAAACTGCTTCCGAGCCCTCCATGTGCAATATAAAAAGTCACAAACCATCAGCTTAAATGCTAAACTTGAGACTTGGAGGCATAACCACAAAAAGGTCACAACCTCTAACCTGAAGTCCATGAGACCTTGAGAGATTTAACATGGCCAGTTAATTCGTATCCAGGAAGGTATTGGCTCATTTACCTGTGCCATACTTGAGGTAGGTGACATGGTAACTCTCACACTCGTGGATCTATACTAGAGCTACGTATAGGATAAGATTGAATAATACAGTAAGTAACAATGACTAACAGTTGTAGTCCATATCCCTCACGATATATACTGGAAACATATACGCTCAAGACGGCAGGGAAATGAGGGGCCTACTATACGTGCCTTCCGTATGATCCAAAAGCTGCAGAGCGAGGCAAGGGTAGAAAGATGTTGCAGATACTATCTGCACAAGACAGGCACCTTACTCGTTCCGCCGCTGGCAACAATCACCAATACTATCGACCGTGCATATAAGCGTTCCTAGAGCGCGTTAGAAATAATTTGTTTCAAGTTTTGCAGAATAGATGTCAAGATCCTAACTTTCTACCAAATCTAAAAGAGCCTTCCCAAGCAATCAGCGGCAGATAACCAACTGTTGGAGATCCCAATGTGACCCTCACTTATTATTGGGGGCGTGAGCTTCGGGGTCACCTTCAGGTTATGTTTAGTGCTCTAGAAGCATTGTTGCTTCTACCTCGTGGCGGTAAGTAGTTCTATGACCGAAAAATTCGAAGTCTTGATCGTTGCGCGAAAATATGTAGGGTGTTTATCCAGACATGTGACCCCGTCGAGAAATTGATACTGTTGGTTAAACGCTCAAACGTGGCCCTTGTAAGAAATGTCAAAAACAAGTCTGAGTCTCAATTCAATCCTTGCTATTTTACACATCATCGAAATCAGAAGGATTCCAGAGGGAGGTGTTCCGTTTACATCCGTATAGTCTTAATTACGGCGCAGTAGTGAACAGTCTTTTTGTTCCCTGTTATCCATTGAACAGATCAATACCTCGTATTTACACCGCATTGATATAAGCAAACTGTCAGGAACAAATAAATGTGGAGTAAAGGCATAAGGGAAACGAAGATTATTATACTGAATTCCTAGGCGTAACAGCCGGATCGCTAGGATCAACCGCGAAGTAGTCCAATGTATTGTATTATCCCTTTTCACAATAAATAGAAAAAGCCGAACAGTAAACAAAACATAGTAATTAGACATTAAACATACGCAAGCAAAGCGATCTTTCCATCATTTCTTCATATCTCGTAAGCGAATGTACAGTTTTTCAGATATTCCAATTGCCCCGCTGTGATCTAGCTCTAAACAACGTAGATGGAATAGACCATCTTCGAAACGCCATCACCATGCAAAAAATATTGATTTCGAATGAGCGAACCATGAAAGCTTTTCAAATACCTCGAGGTATCAATTTGGAATATAATGGTGATTGCAAGGACTGATATCCCGTATCAAGCCGATGTCAGGAAATTCGAAACCCACTCGTAGCTATTGTACCCGTAGAATTCATGGGTATGCGAACTCCTGCATTCGCTTTGAAGAAACACTTCGAGTTCATCTCTGGGTAATTTGGAGAAAATTGTATCCAAGTCGCTGCTAAGCATTGTCCATCATTATATCTTGCGCATGATTCCAGACAATCATTTAGAGTTGGAGTAATGGCGTTGGCCAATTCGATATCTTCCCCTGATGAAGAGGTCAAGTCGATAGCACAAGCTATATGAAATTCTATACTCGGAGCAGGTGTTGTGTAGGTGGTATTGTTGACGTTCGGGCAGCCAGCTGAGTCTACAAATTCTGTGACTGTCGGGCTACATCCTGAAAGTGTTCCCGTTGATTCGGATTTGGAGGTCTTGCTGGAAAACTTGTAATCAGTTTAGTCTTTTCTTATTAACGCATGCAGAAATACCTCGAAGGGTTGTTATGCTTCCCGAGCCATCCTCCAATACCACCGCCAATTCCCCCTCCGATCAAGAACGACAATACAGCTATCAAAACAATTGGTACCAGCCCGAATATTTTAGTTTGTTTTGGCGGAGGTAGATAACGCGCAAGATCATACGCTCTTTTTGGTGGTGGGAATGAGACCTCTTGGAGCGCAATATTATCATGTTGTTTATTTAATGGTGATGTTAAATGATTTGATGCCCTTCTAACGGAGTATGAACGAACAAAATATTTATCGGGTGAGGTTAAGTACGGAGATTGTTCCTCAGGAACGACTTCCGGCGCCTCACTTGATATATGCAGGGGTCTGATTTGGTACACCATTCTTGCGATTTGATGGCGACATTCAGATTTGCTAACGAAGGACTGAAAGGAATTGCATATTTGAGGATCAGGAATAAAGGAATGAAGAGAGATTACATGGAAATTCTTCACTTGTACTTGTAACCAGTTCTAGCTTTGGTCCAGATCCATTTTTCGAAATAGCAAACTTCCAGATGTCGGTTTTGGGGCGCAGTTGCGCAATAATCAATATATGCTGCAGATACTCTGCAGCGTGGTTGTTTTTATACGCAATGTGATTGGCGACAACCGTCCAAAGGTTGCGCCACATAAACACAATGCAAATCAGGAACCAGATCATTCCAAGGATTCGCTAAGCAAGTGCCTCTTTGGTAAAAGCTTGCCAAACATGGTAGACTCAAAGCAACACTACCGCATGCATGGAGGGGAAGAATGATCTTCACTTGAAGATCGATAGCAGCTATGAGCCTCCATAGAATGGAACTATCATTCATGAATTCATGAGGCTAACTGGATTTGTTGGCCTCCATATGGCGAATGCTTCTTCTCATATCCAAGTAAAGTCTAAATTCAGACCGAGATCAGTCGCACCGATTGTGAATGAGACCAAACCTCTTCTAGTTCGTAGTGAGGTAAGGTTAAAAATCATTAAGTAGAACAGATTTCAATCGGAGTGGTCTTCACCGCTTTCTCTTTTTGTGGGCAGAAATATTTTGCTCGGCAACCAATGAAATGAGATAGATGTGTTTCCTCTGTGCACCAGCTCTCTCTTTTCTCGTCGCGTCCTCATTACTTTAATCAATTCCTCTTAACCCTCAAATTTCCGTTGATGATGAAAGAGGGTTTATCTTTGACTAAAACTTGTAATCGCAAGAAGTCAAGCCCTCCCCGAAAAGAGTACTCAGTATTTATCCTCAGTATCGTATGTTGGAAAGCAACCATCCGAATTCTCCGTCGAAGAACAGCTAGCCCACAACAGTGTTGTATTCAGAATAGCTATGATTTAATTGTAAACCGTCATTACATCGGATATTACACAAAATACACAAAAGACCCAAGAATATGGAAGATTAGATGAATGCTAGCTCTTAGCCCAATCTTGCTGAAGAAGCAACTCGGAATTCCAAATTGACTGGGAAATAGGATCACCACATGCATTCCGTTCTTCTTCTCCTTCTCCATCATATGAGTCGGCCTCTCACGAGTAACAAGCCAATCTCCGCCGCAATAAGATTGGAGGAGGTACTATGGAAGGAAAGCCCAGGTGCTTGCTTTTTGGAGCCAAGTTCAATACCTTAAGTCACGAGACTTTCCCTTTCCGCTTGCGTTGAAACCTTAAGACATTGCAGATTCATCACTCAGTTGCCTGGATGCAGATTTTCCCAGAAGACCAGCTAGTAGGACACCTAAACTAACACGAAAAACTTGACGAAAAAAATGCTTTTAGCAGTTTTACAAGCTGTGTTGGTTTATACCATTATCCTCCTCTCCTCATCAAGAGAAAGCTGCAACCAGGATCGTTAAATAAGGAAATTCATGCCCAATGGCTTTTAGAGATACGAGAGAATGAAGTCACATTTTGGCAAATGTTAGATTCGTAGTCATGCTGTCGAACTACAATAAACGGCGGATAATATGAACTTAAATCACTTTGATGTTGTCAATGGGGTTGTATCTCTTCAATCGGTACCCTCCCACTTCCCACCAAGTCTGCAGCCTCTCCATTCATTAACCCATAAACGAAGCACTCTCCTATCAGTCTCCAGCCTGTTCCGTTCCTTCTCAAAACGAGAGGAACACTGCACCCAGGTAGAACCACAATTGAATCCCCTATCATAGCAGCTGCAACGGTAAGGCCAATCCTACCGTTTTGAGTTCCGACTAATCTCCTCCAAGCAAGGACATTGGCAGCCCACGCTGAAGAATCTCGCAAGTCATCATTACTTGTGCCTCTTTCTTCATCCCTAAATACTTTTCTTTCCTTTATCGTCTTAGCATCGGCTATAAGATCTTTGAGACGTGTTCCACCAACAATCAATTCCTTGTTGCGCTGCGCGAAGCCATGAAGGCTAAAATCGAGACCTGAACCGCCACCTTCTGTTGTACCAAATACCGTCCATAATCGTGGTAAGCGCAGGACTGCCCACGATGGAGGAGGCTTTTCGCCATTAGGCGTGGTATCCGCTACAATAGTTCTCCAGAATGCTTCTTTAAGACCATCGATGGTGCCGTATGCATGGGGGATGGAGGATGCATTAATGCGGTTCTTCGGGAACTTGTCATCGTTCTCGTGAGCGTTAAATGCCGAGAGAGTAGCTATGGTGTCGATGAGGACGGCATGTAGTGAGATAGTGTTATCACGAGAAAATTGCGGAGGTGAAGGATGCATGAAGCCACGATCTGCTTTGTAAGCACCAGGAAGAAACATAACCGGAGCGGCTGTACATGACCAACAAACCACCCAAGAGGGTAGCTTATGGATACAAGGTTTTGCTACCTCCACAAAGCGGCCTCCTATCATTTTACGCATCCAACGAGGATTATTATTTGAGATCATTTCACGAGTGAAATTGGTGAAGATTTCAGGGAGCTCGATTCGATAATTAAGCGACACGTTTGTCAGTCCCTTCATGCAAGGAATAGCAAAAATTCCATAGACCTTGTCCCGCGCATCGGTAGCTTGCGCTTGTCTTGTCAATTCAAGGGCCGGTAAGGCTGTACTAACACCCTTTTGATTCAACTCGCGCATATTCTTGATACGGATAAGATGTTTCCACTGTTGTCCAGGAGTTCCCTCGCGAGCTTCTGGTCGACGATCTATCGTGGCTACGGTCTTGTAACGATGAGCATCATCTGTATGTGTCGTGATATACTGCAAAACAGTATCTTCTTGCTTCTCTATTATTTGACAAGCTTTCCATATGTCGCGTAGACACATAGAATAACTTCCCCAAATAACAGGAGCATCCATTCTAGCCATCGCCAACTCTTGCAAAATCCAAAGACGATGCCAATACTGACACGCAAAGAATGAACGGAGTGATTCATACGCAAACTCATGCTATGGTAGAGTGTGGGGAGCTGACTCCACTGAATTGGCAGTATTATGATGCAAAGTTCCATATTTGACAGCGAATTCTCTCAACCTTTCGTCCGACCCTATTTCATGGGCCAGCCATTGTAACGCTGTATATGCCATGGCCGTATTTGAAGTACCTGAACCAAGAGACACTACCACTTGCCACGCCATGGCATATATATCTCGCATGAGCTTTACTTGTTGTTCGCGCTCATCTAGATCATCTTGATTGATACATAACGCATCAATCCATAAGTTAACACGTCGTCTGACCCAATTCGACTTGCGCAATTCTATCAATGCAGTATGCAAATTTTGGGTGACTTGGAACTCAATCACATTGATTAATATTGACTTTTTGTCCGCGGGAGTCCCCCAGACGTATGACAATGCAACATATCTATCTGAGAGATGGGATAATCTTTCCGTGGGTGTAATAGCTTCGTCGAAACTGCTTTCAGTCTCCCTCAAAGACTTGATATATCCTTTCAGAGGGCGATCAAATAGCCGCCTTCTAGGTTTAAACAACGTCGTATAATCGTATGCATTTTGATCAAGACCTCTCCACTCCCGCTCGGTTGCCATTTCATTATCGACAAATTCTTGAGATACACCCAGTTCTTTGAGTTTGACCGGGCGCATCTGGCATGATATCATAGCAGAATCATCAGGATCTGAATGAGAACTTGGCTCGAGACATAGAACTCGAACCTCATCGGCACCCAGAGGGCGGTAGAGCAATGAACTCCAGGTTTGAGACTCGGCCATGGCGATATAAGGATCAGCCTGCTCATGGGTTGTAAGAGGGTATTTGGACGATATGGCTTGAAGTAAGACCGCAAAGACAAACCGTTTCGCAATGGCTTCCTTCTCATTACATTTTAATGACTATTTCCACCCCCACCTATGAAGATGAGCATGTGGTATTCGAGATTAGTCCTGCTTACAAGGCTAGCTACAAGCAGAGATTAAGCTATTCCATTATATGGGCTTCTTTGTGTTTTGAAAACACACAGAAGGATGAATTACCCTCGTCTTTGAATCACTGTTGTACGATACTCTACTCCTTACCTTTTTTGCAAAGTGCTCACGTGCTAGTCATTATTCTGCGGCTCGTGCATCTAGATTACCCCGTATCATTTTCAAGCTTAATTGGGACTAGCTCCCTTAGTAATCATGACCTATTTTTGATCTCATCACATCTCTCATTCTCATTCTCATCCTTTTGGAAGTATTTTCATACGAAACTGATAACAAACTGACAACAGGCTGATCAAGAAGCATTGCACCTGATACGATTAATTGTTATCGCTGCTGCTCATAAGTGATATTATAAGTGGCTGTGTTTTTGCTAGGAATTACTGTATTTGAAGCTTTATACAAAATGAAATCAAGGATTTAGAATATACTCTCTATATCTATATCTAAGTCTAAAACTAAATCTATATCTAAGTTTAAGTCTATGTCTAAGTTTATAGTTGTCTTCTCTCTTCTCTTATCCTCCTCATTCTTTTATTTAGATTCAAGCTGCAATCTGGAAATTTCATGGGCTTTCAGAGGATCACATCTTGATCCTTGTATAGTTACATCGCTATCGCCCCCATGCCTTACAGTTGCTTCAATTCTTTTTTATTTGTCTCGCTCTGTCCGTGTTGGGTGATGATTCAATCCCTGTGCCTCACAGTCACATAATGCGGTGAGGCTAGCAATATTCACAGGTTACAATAATCAAATCACATCAAAGCAAAGTCGAAACATATGAATGGAATCGAAAAAAGTAAATTCGATTCTAGAATGTGTAGTCATGAAACTCAGAGTTAAACACGCTATGCACCATTATTATGCTCCTGAAATGCGCCAATTGTATTCCGAAAATGCAATCCATCCATTCAGTTATCCACGTAGTCAATTTGTCCCCAAATCCACAACATATTATTCGATCACACCACGAGAGCCAATCATTCTTTCTGGCCTGCAATCTCCCTCATATGTCTTTACATTTAACCCAAAAGACCGATGAAAGCAAGTGCAACAACGGCGAGAGCACCCTTGGAGAATTGCTCGACGGTTGGTTGACCAGCATTGGCAGTGGAGGAAGCAGTAGCACTGGAAGAGGTAGCCGAAGCTGAAGTCTTGCCGGATGTCGAAGGCTTCTCTGTGCCAGAGGCGGAGGTTGAGGAGGAGTTGCCGGCGGCTGTAGCAGTGGCATGGTCGGAACTTGCGGTAGATGTAGTAACGGTGATTGGAACCAAAGTGGCAACTGCAGCTGATGATGCAGTGGAACTTGGGTAGATGGTACCACTGCCTGGAATTTCAAATCCTGAAGTATCATCCAAGGTGCAGCCGTAATCAACATCTGCTGTAATGCCAGCACTGGAACCAAAGCATTGTTCGAAAGTTTTTTGATCAGCGCTGCTGGTAACATTACAGTAACTATAGCAACCATCCTCGATAACGTTGACGGGGGCATTTCCGCAACATTTTGTCATGGCACTGACGGCAGCAGAGTTGGAGGTGATGTTACCTGCAGTGCAAGCGTTGATGTATTGCTCGCTGCCAGCAAGTAAGAGAACGGGGTAGACGGTGTCGTTAGGACCGGTGCAACTCATCTTGGCGGTTGATGCTTGAAGTTGTATGATGGTTGTACTATTTGGAGGTTGTGTGTTTGTAAGGTTGATAGTTTGAGTTTGTAAAAATTGAAAACTTGTTGACCTTAAAAGCAAAAGGATTTGAAAAGCAATGAGATAGCCGAAGAGGGCGCAGTAGCTAAGCCCTAGTGCCGTAATTTGATTAATCTCAATTGAACGAAAAAGGCTAATGATATCTTTCGTTTACTTGAAGGAAATTGGAAAAACAGTGAATATTGATTGAGAAGAAAGATTTTGTGGGGCGGCAATTATAAGGATTCTTACGACCTTTTAAAGTTCTTTGTTTACTTCGTACTCCGTATGACAGAATAATTATTGGCACGGCTTGTTCGAAAGGATTCTATTAATATTGGATGGTCAGACGCAATTTACCGGGGCAAAGCACTTTCTGTAATACAACAGTTGGAATAAGCAATCAAGGCTGTGCCGGGTACCTGCAGTAACTACAAGCCCCAAGACAGCATATGATTTGTTTCCAGTGAATTGGCAGCCAATCACATTTCTCAAGAGGAGCTTGTAACACTGATAAATCCCCCAGCAATTATAGCTGCTTCGCATTGATATGGTTGCATCTCATGGGCGCAGTAATTTAAATCAGCACAAAAATAGCTTCCTGGACTTGCAAACCAACAGCACCCAACACGAGCGACTTCCATTTTCCATCTGCTAGTTGTTTTCCTAAAATTTCTGTCTGGACGAGTAGGAACAAGTCGTCTCCGCTCTTGTATCATAGTAGACCCTGGAAATCATTACTCAGCTAGGTTTGGCAAGCATGTAATCATGTAATCACTCCTATAATCCAGCCGAAGACTTTTCACATGCAATATGAGCAGGATTTTTGGGCCAATTAGCAATTGTCGTATTTCAAGGGCCACGGCATTCACAAGCTGAACACAAAATCAGGTGTCAAGCTTTTCTTAATCGTGAAGGTTCAGCCTTAAAAAATTACCGTTCGTGGCCCTTCTTTTCTCCTATTCATGCCCTGCTGCTGATCGGGCCCGTGCTGGACTGTGACAGGAATCACGGTGCGGGGGCGGTCTCACACCCACAGGGGTATATATATAATCATCAGCACTAACAAGTTGCTATAGGAAAGTCACCATCTATGTCTTTGTACTCTCAGCCCGGTGGTAGTAGAATCCATACCTTACGAAATGATTATTTCACTATATATCAGAAGATTAGTTTTTATAGTATTAATAGTATTAAACTAGAGTTAGTATTTTATGAAATCTTTCTATTCTTTAAGGATCTAATTATTTTTTGAATCTTCTTAATTTATTGAAGTGTTTTGAAAGTTTTTATAACTCGATCAATAAATAAAAAATAAAAGATATATAAATCAGAATAAAGCTATTCTCCTATTTATATAGTATAATACTAAAGCTTCTATTTCAAGAGATCGATTAATATTATTTAACTCGTAAAGAGATCCATGTTACGATGGGTAACATTGGATCACGTGACAAGTGTCATGTGACAGGACGTTG
>JBBMOJ010000638.1:0-18155 GCA_038090695.1 Sclerotinia spermophila | reverse complement strand
TCACGTGCTGAAAGTCATGTGACGCGGTGCTCTCAGCTACCGGCGTAACATTATACTACTCTATCACCCAATAGAATTCTCTATTATTCATAATACTATCCCACTATATTATTCAATATAATCTTTTAGCTTATCAAACCACCTTTTGAAGAATGCAAAGAGTATTGGTTTTGAAAGTAGGGTTAGGCTTTTAATGTACTATTTAATAGGAGCAATACGCCTCTCTATATTCATCTATCTATTATAATAAAATTCTCCCCAGCCTCTAATCGATTTTACTAATTGTATATATCGTTACATCTAATATATCTATTAATTCAAATATATATTCTTTAATTTCAATAATAGTTTGAATATCAATATCTTTAAAGTGAGTTAGACGATTAGCTATTAATTTATCAAGTCTGGGGAGACTGGGCTTCTATATATAATAGTATTATTAGTCGAGATTTATTATATCTTTGATTTCTACTTTTATTATTTACATCTTATAATCGGAGCTATAATATTTATTTATTTATTTATTTATATTACTTAACGTCTGTAGTGGACCTCCTTAGGGGTATTCAGATGTACTACGAAAATGGATTAATTTATAAAGTAAGAACTCCAACTAAGTATAGCAATTTATTTTCAAGACTAGGGGCTATTCGCCCCTTTATGGGTGTAGTCCAATTCTGTTTCGAAAAGGATTATTTATATATTAGTATCTTTAGGCGAGCTTGGTCCTTTAATATATATAAAAAATGGAAAACAAACTCCTTCTAGAGAAAAGGAAAGCAATAGGATATAAGTAGGCAGTTAAAGATTAGCTATATTATTAATGTTTAGGGGTTGGTAAATATATAAAAGATCTTAAAGGATTAGGAGGGTATATGGATTGAAAAGTAAAAGTTGTAGTGGATAAAGAGTAGTCTTTTAGTGATTCGAAAGATATATTAGTATTTGTTTATTCAAAGTTAAAATATATTTAGGAATAGAATCCTGATTCATTGAAAAGTTGAGTGAATAGGCCTAGGCTTTTAATGAGTCCTCTAATATATATTATTATATTATTAATAGATTGAAGGTGTAGAGGTATTTAAGGCTAGTTGGTTTTTGTTTGGTTATTGATTGTATATTCGAAGAAATAGAATAGTGCTTTCGGAGTACTATAGGAATACTTCCGTTTATTTATTAGATAGTTGAACCTCTTATAATAGACTGCGAAATTGTTATAGCTGGTTTTCATTGTTAATAATCTATATAATATATTTCTAAGGAGTTCTAATTGTATAGGCTCTTTTGTATTATAATTCGACTCCTATAGTTTATAGATTGAGAAGGTCTTAGTATTGGCGGATCGCTACCAAAATGCCTTCAACGAGCGATATCTTGTATGGAACTCAGAGTGGATTCTACTGACTGTGGGTATTCGAGTAATATCAATATCCATAAGGCCGAATACGTCTTTATTGGCTAGGCGGTCTACCGCCTCGTTGCCGGCGATGCCAGTGTGTCCTGGGGCCCGGAGCTATAATATATCTCATTCTATACCTTAATATAAGCGAAAAGGATATTCAAGGTTAGATTGAATATATAACCCTAAGTGTAGATAAATATATTAGGAGTACTTATAAAATCTATTCCTTGTTTCTTTGATTATACTATTAATATTATACTCTAGTTTATTATATTTACCCCTAACTCCTATATCTCATATTTGATATTGAAATCCCTTTCAATAATTGTTTTTGCTTTTGGTATAAGCTTTATAATATATTCTATAGTACTTTATATATATTAAGAATCGAGTAACTATTCAATTTTAAGATTGGATTTCTTTTATATATAGATTAGCATTTTTGGGCTCTAAACAGTTTTCTTAGAGTCGTTTTGTACATTCTATATATCGATTGACTAATAGCAATTATAAGTAAAATAGTTTTGAATCGCTGAGTTTATATATAAATAGGGCTTCTGAATATAGATTATATCCGTATAAGCTTTATTAACTATCTATAATAATATAATATAATTCGAATAATCTCTCCCTATATTGGCCTATATAATTATAAATCTTTCCCCTTGTCACGGGTTCATACTAGCCTCACACTAGTGTGAGGCTTAGTCATCACTAGCTATATAGTCGATACAGTTTTAGAACCTTTTTCTTCCTTCCTTGTAGAATATCATATATTATATACTATTGTATATTCTTGCCCTGTGATAATATATTCTACTTTACTAAGACCCCATTACTATTTCCTTTTAACAATCTGATTTGAAAACAATCTTTGTTTTTATTCTTGTTTTCATTTTCGTCCTCGTTTTTACCTTTAAAATGATAGATATTTTAAACTTATTCGTTATAGACCAAATACTAATATATAATTAGATCCGTAAGTCCATTTGTACTATCTATAGCAAATAGCAATATCTTATAAACGAATTATTAAGACTCACTAACACCGATCTTTATATACTGTGATCAGATCACGTGACCCATCACGTGACCTCGGGTAGCTAATATTTATAGTCCATTTTTAGATAATCTAAAAATGATATCGAAGTTCCTACCACCTATTTTGACTCCCTACGTTTGTTATATGAGTATATATATTGCCTATTTACTCTTTCCTTATCTTACTATTATTGTATATTTCGTAGTCCCATTTGCTCTTTGTGTATTATATTTAAGCTTAGCCTATAATATTATATAAAGGATTCTTTATATAATCTATACCACCTTCTACTCTTTTATATTGAGGATCTACATAGAAAAGAATATTGAAAGGTCAGAAAGCTATATACGAATCTGAACTTTTAAATTGCTTCAAATATAACAGGAACTACTATAACTAAGAGAAAGTTAAGAAAAGGTAATATAGGATTTATAATAGATTAGAACAATATCTTCACTTCAGCAATAATAAAGTAAGAGAAACCGGAATATTCCAAAAACCCTTCAAATCGATATATAGCTTAGAAATAATATCAAGGCAAAAACACTTTGTTGTAATATTTACCTCGATATAATCTAATATAGTATATTGTGAGTTTCACTAGTATCGATATCTATATTTTTAAATTGTTGGACTACAAAAATCGAACCATTAACAATTATTGATTGGAAAACTCTGGATTTAAAAAGTTTAAATAATCAAAACCTTGGTTTATTCTAGAAGATATTTGTATACAGTATTATCTTCAAAACTATTTTTCTTATTATTAACCAATATCAAAGTTTAAAACGAAAACTATTTTGAAATGATCAATACAATTATCTTTATAGAGTATAATAAACGGAATTGAGTTTTGTTGAGTAAATAATTTGGTAGATAAGAAAACTATTGATTAATATAGATAAGATAATACCTTATATAGAAAAAGTATATATCTGGTGTAAGACCCCTATTAACAATAAGCCAAAACTAAATTCAAAAAAAAAAAAAAAAAAAGGGGGGGGGAGAGGAAAAGTTGTATTAGCAACTTTGCACTATCGATGCAAAGTTACCAATCAAACACCCAGATCCGATATTCCCTTAGGAGGGTATAAAAAAGCTGAACGACCTAAAGCTTTTCTTATCAAAATATTACTCGTCCAATCGAGTAAATACCCTTTTATAAAAATTCACAAAATACCTTTACACCTATTATTATAATATCAATTGAAGAAAACAAAGCGAGCTCTATACAAGAGTTATCTTCCTTAAACCCTAAAGCTATTGAATTACTTTATAATAACAAAAACCTAAATAATACTAATATCAATCAAATTGGAAACCCTTCTTCTATAAGCGATCTAAGTGTTGTTCAACTTATTTACCTTATAGAGTATCTCTTTAAATCAAATACTCTACTACTTCTATTCCCTGAATAAAAAGGAACACTTTAGTTTTAAGGATCTAATACTACTAAGTAGTATAAAGGCATAGAACAGCTTTGTTATACTTATTATATAACTAATAAAGATTTTTGTACCCGTATTCCTTTTCAAATTGAATAAACTCTTTACGATGAAGTTAAGATAATGAAGGAATAGCAATAGGAAGGCTTTTATTAAGAATAACAATTTAAGCCTGCTTTCTTTAAAGAGTACCTAGATACTAATGTTTATTAGAAAATATATTTACAGGAATATATCTATTGTCTTATTAAGAAATATTGATATAATGAAGATACAATCTATAGTAGTATTATTAGGTTCACCTACTAATTCAATTAAATCGCCCAATACTTGATTAGGAACAAAGCTTTAACTAAAAATGATCTTATAAAAACGTTTTTAAAAAGTATTCCAAAAAGAGTATTCTGTAAATGTATTAATAGTATAAAGTGCAATTGTTACAACGGTCCTTGCAAAGTACCGTGTTATATAACTATAAACAGATGACAAAGTGTCAAGAAGCTATAGCACTCCTAGAACACAGTGAGGTCTTTAGCAATCCAGTATATAAAGAAATCCCAAGAAATAGAATAGAAAATAAAGATTTATATAAGAAAATAGATTTTATTATAATATAGAACTTTGTACTCAAGAATAATCATTAGTTTTATTACTATAATTACAAGAATTACAATCAATTATTAACTCTATTGAATTCCTACTTGAAATTTAGTCTAAATTACCTTGAGAAATCTCTAGCTACTTCTATATAACCCTAAAAACAGCTCCCATAACACTTTGAACATCCTTTCTACTTCAAAGTACCAATTCAATACCAATCGCTAATATAACAGCCAACAATTCTTCTAGAAGCCAACAAACCATAACAACCAATTTCGACAATATTGAAATAATTGATACTTCTAAAAAGATTATTATCAATAAAATATTTAAGATTGCTTTACCAAACAAATACTAAGGAAGTCGATAAGAACTCGATATCTTTCTATTACAATTCGAAATCTATTTCAGATTTAATTAAAATAAGTTTATTAAAAAAGAATCTAAAAGTATATAGGCTGTATTATATCTTAAAGGCGAAATAGGTAAATGGATTCAATTATATTTATATAACTATTTCGAGTATAACGATAAGGAATGTATATAATCTATAAGAACTATTTTTGATAGTTTCGAAGGATCCAAGATAGAAATCTATAGGATTTTTGGAAACTCTAATGAGTAAAAATAGTGGAAGAAAAGATCTTCAAGCTTAAATAGATAGGATTGATATTGAAGTATACTATAAAGTTCTAAAGATATATAGAAATAATCAAATGGGATGAGGTTGTTATTATAAGTTATTACTGTAAAGGATTTAAACCAAAAGTGTATTTGGAATTTGATAGGGAAGAAAAGGACAATAACTTGAATGGGCTAATCAAAAGCTTTATTGATATTAATAACTGCTTATACAAATATAAACAAACCCAACAATTATATAAATCTTAAACAAATTATAAGTAAGAGTGCTATTGTAAAAATAAAAGTAGATTATATTATAATCTATAAAGATATAGAGATCTTATAAAACTAGATATTATATATTATAAAAAGGGGAATAACAATTCAGAAAAGAAATGTAAATGAGAAAATAATTTATACTTTGAATATGGAAAAGTAGGGTATTAGGTAATAGAATACTGAAATAAGAAAATAAAAGGAAAGAAAATTCATTTCAAGAATAAATTCAATAAAGGCTAACTTAATACTATCTTCATACTATAAATATATATAATTAGTATAATACGATTAGCTATACTACTATTAGTTTATAAAGAAAAGCTAGGAGAAGAAGAAGAGGTAGAAGACCTTTTATAAATAAATAAAGACCTATAGTTAGGAGAATTATAATCTATTTGAGAAATCGACTAATAGAACTATTATATCTGGAAGTTTGAAAATACAAATGAAGGAACTATCAATAAGGATCTCAGTATAATAAACATTGAAGAAGGAGAATCTTACGAAGTTCAGTATATCAATCAGTACCGAATTCTATAGTTTAGAATTATTACCAATATCTCATTTATAAAAAGAATCAGTAGAGAATACCTCCAATAACCAAATCAAAAAGAGTTATAAAAAATATTCTATTAATATATATTCGAGTAGAATGAGAATCAGAACTTATTTCTATATAAAAGAATCAGAAAAGAATATTGTATTTAAACTTAAGTCATCCTATTATTATTAGTTATGGGTATGGTGATGAGAATAACTTGAGGGAACTATTGATATATTTTATAAAGAGATTTACTTGATAACAAAACTAGATTAGGGATAAATGTAATCTATTTAGAAAAAGAAGAATTATAATATGTAACATTTGCTAATAAAATCATTCAGGATTATAAGAACAAGCAAATTATATTATAATTGAATATTATAGAATAAGCAGGATAGATATATTACAAAATCAAAATAAATGGACAAATATAGTTAGCTATAATAGATTCAGAGGTTATAGGAAATTTTATTATATTAGAAGCTACAAAGTACCTAGGAATTCCATTCTAAGAGAAACAAGAATCCTACTAATTATAATTAGTTAATAGACAGCTAATAGAATCTAACAGAATTATTTCTCAAGAAATATAACCAATATAAATAAATATAATCTAATATTCGGAGATTATATAATTTGATATTGTATTATTAAACTAATAATAGATTATCTTAGGGATATTATAATTAAAAGCATATAATCTTAAAATAGATTGATTATAAAAAATAATAATATTTGATTAGTATAAGAATGATTACAATAATATATTCAAGATATCTATAAGACATAATATACACCAAGAAGAATTGAATACAAATAATACTAGTGATATAGAATACCCAATCCAGGGTTCTCTATTAAAAGTAAAGGATAGTATACCTCCTCTACAAATACAAAAGCTAACAATATAGTACAAAATCGTAATCAAAGTAATAAAGTCTATAATATTAGAATAGTATAAGAAATACAAATATATTTTTAAAGAATTCAGAAGCTATAAAGCTTTACCAGAATATAAACTATAGAATTACGAAATAATATTGAAGGAAGGCAAAATATCTATATACACTCCAATTTATTTAATATCAATCAATAAACTAAGAATACTTAAAGAATATATCAACAATAATTTGGTCAAGGGATAGATTAGAGAATCCATATTCTAAATAGCAAATCTAATTATATAGGTATCCAAGAAAAATAGTATTAAGAGACTAATTATAAACTATAGAAAACTCAATATACTTACCAAAAAGGATCGATACCTATTTCTATTAGTTACAGAATTAAAAGATCGATTAAGCAGAACAACAATATTCACCAAAATGGATTTATATAATAGTTACTATTTGATTAGAATAAAAGAAAACAAAGAATAGAAAACTACTTTCAAAACCAGATACAGGCTATATGAATACCAGGTTATGCTATTTGGGCTAACCAATGTACTAGCAACATTTATAAGGCTTATGAATAATGTGCTGTCGCAATATATCAATAACATCCTCGAATATTTGGCTAAAGCTGATTTGCTATATAAACTAAGCAAATATAAATTCCATGTTATAGAAATAGAGTTTCTAGGATTCATTATATTAAGCTAAGGGTTTAAGATAAGTAAGGATAAGAAGTACTCGAATAGAAACAGTCTATTATAATTAAAGAAGTATAATCTTTTTTAGGATTTATTAACTTCTATTAAAGATTTATTAAAGGTTATTTAGGGATTATAATACCCTTAACCAATTTAATTAGAAAAAAACAGAATATATTTGAATAGACTACTAAGGCACAAAAATAGTTTGAAATATTTAAATAGGTAATAGCTGGAGAACCAATATTATTAATATTTGATCCAGAAAAGCAAATCAGAATGGAAACGGATTTTTTAGATTTCGTTATAAAAGTAATTCTAAACCAATCAGGTCAGAATAAGAAATATCAATTAATCATATTCTATTTTCGAAAACTATTATTAGCTGAATTAAACTATGAAATATATAATAAAGAATTATTAATAATAATCAATAAATTTAGAGAATAACAAGTTTATTTGAAAGGATCAAAATATATAATATAAATATATATAGATTATAAGAATTTAGTTTACTTTACTATAACAAAGTAATTAAACAAATAATAGATTAAATAGTTGGAAATTATAATCAATTATAATTTTAAGATTTCATATATCAAAAGATTAGAAAACACTAGAGCCAATACTTTCAACCGAAAACCAGAATATCAGAAAAACAAGTTATATAAATCATACACTATATTCAAACAGAAAAGCGAATTACTAATCTATAATATACTACAGCTCACAGCTACTCATATCTTAGAAGATAACCATTTTGTTACGGAGCTAGTAGGCACAGATTGGATAAACGGTAGCCTCACTCTAGGTCACGGGTGTTGGCACCACGTGACCGGGAAAATCGAATTGTCGAAGTCGGCTTTGCGGTAGTCGACTTGTCGATTCAAAGAGAACAAAGATCTATATAAAGGAATAGGTTTCATTATAATATAAAGCTTCGTGCTCAAAATAATCATTAGTTTTATATTATAGTTATAAGAATTATAAATAGTTATAACCTTATTGAATTCCTATTTGAAGTCTAATCTAAACTATATCAAGAGATCTTTAGATACTTCCACATAACCCTAGAGGCAGCTCCCATAACACATTTAAAGAATAAAATCCAATTATACTATAAAAGCAATACTATAGTAATATATATACTTAAAACAATAGAATTAGGATTTATAATAGAAAACAATATAATATACTTTTATAGAAAAATATATATTTCTAATCGAATAATTAAGGAATTTGTAACAGAACAATATAGATTACCCGTTGTTATGGGAGCTGCCTTTAGGGTCATATGGAAGTGTCTAGAGATCTCTCGAGGTGGTTTAGACTAGGCTTCAAGTAGGAATTCGATAAGATTAATAACTAATTGTAATTCTCGTAACTATAGTATAAAACTAATAATTATTCTTGAACATAAAGCTCTACATTATAATAAAACTTATTCTATTTATATAAACCTTCACCCTTTACTATCCCACTACTTCCCATTATATTCTATTACTCCCTACCTAATAGGAGTTGGTGGAACACCTTTAGTCAAATGATATTTATTTCCTTAGGTCATATAACAACCCGTTATAACACTATCCCCTTTTTAGCTTAACACTTATCCCAAGTGTTTATAAAGTAAGTTTCCCTATTTAGAAATATACTTTCTCTAATACCTTTACTTTCTTATTATACTAGCTATTCATTCTGAAAAATCTATTAGTAATCGAAAAAACATTTATTTTTGTTCAAAAGAAAAGGGAGTTATTATACTGTTTAAATATAATCATTGTTTTAATAAAAACCTAGAATATCATATTCTTCCTAATAGTACTTATTATAAAGAATATACTAAAAGTATAGGGAATAGTGATTATAACATTTACAATCATTCCATAGGTAACTAGGCTCATATAAAATATGAAAAAGCTTATCTTGAAGTGAAGGAGAAGGCTACTACAAAACTGGAGTAGGAGGCCTTTACTTATCGGATAAGAATCCATAAATATCAAAAGATTCTCCATGAAAAGATAGGTAAGATATTGCAACATAACTTATATACTATCGAAGCCTTTGAAAAGTTTGAAACTGAGGAATAACGATTGGAAAATAAGCGTATTGAAAAGGAAAAGGAAACGGTATTTGTTTCTATTACTGGTTTTAATGATAATTCCTTTGTTTTCAATTCTTCTTCTTTAGATCCTTTGATTCTGGTTTTAATAGATTCTCCTTCTTTCTAGGTAGATCTGGATATTGTTAATAAAATACCTCCAATTTCTCAAGGTAATTGAGATTTATTCTTAATTCCTATAAGTTTTCGGTATATAGATAATCTAACTATTTAATTAAATATTTGATTATACCTCTGATATATTTACAATCTAGTATTGTTTCGATATTATATATAGCATTTAGATTAACTAGTTCGATTTCTGTAAATAGCGCATTCGGTACTCCTAATAATACTAATTCGAGTAAGGATATATAAAATACTAGATGAATATTTATTATATCTAATAATTTCAATTAATAGTTAACCATTTCTATTACTTTATCAATCTTGAATAATTCTAATTTCCTATAATCAAATTTATTGCTTAATCTTTTAATTTCAATATTTCGTTATAGCAAATAAACTTTATCCCCCTCTTTAAGTATAGGTTCTATATTATATTTCATATTATAGTATACTACTATTCTGAATAATATAAATCTTAAATCAAAAACAAGCTACTCTTATAAATCTTTTAATTATTCAATTTATATTATTACTAATTCAGTATTAACCTTTTATAATATTAGTATTTGGTATACTTTAGAATTAAACCCAAAGTTAATATATACTAGTATTATCTTTATAGTTTCCATTTCCGATATATTATATGCAAATTATATTGTGGGTAATAGCTCTATCCAATTATCTTATTGATAATTTATATAGTATTTAAGATATACTTCCATTATCTGGTTAGTCCTTTCTATTTGACTATTTATCTATAGGTGGAAGGCTATTAATAGCTTTCTTTTAATACCTATAAGTACTAATAAGGTAATCCAGAATTTCAAGGTAAAGAGCTTGTCTCTATTCGAGATTATCTTATCTAATATTCCATATATACTTACTATAATCCTAAGGAACATATATACTAATTACTTAATAACCTATATTTCCTTGAATAATATTATATATATAAATTTTATTAGTCTATCTATTATATTGAGTATTATATTATATTTAATATCTATAATAGAATCTTTTGAGAATAATAGTTTAATTATAAAGTCTTATATAATAGACTTCCATAATTGAAAAGATATATCTAGAATCTAGAGCTGACTATATAGTATATATCGTAATAACTTATTTCATATATAGATATCACAATTTCCAATAACTTCTTCAATTATTATTCTTATTTATAGAAAATAACTAATTTCCTATATTCTTATAAATATCCTTGTAATTCCTTAATATTTATATACCAACAATCTATATTGTTTTGTTACAAATTCCTTAATTATTTAACTCGGAATGTATACTTTTCTATAAAAATATATAGTCTCATTTTCTATTATGAATCCTGATTTTATTGCTTTGTGTATATATGTAGCTATAGTATTCTTATTGTAATATGATTGGATTTGGTTTCTAAGATAGTTGTCTTCCAATATATGAGTAGTTATAAGCTATAGTGTATTATAAACCAATGATTCACCTTCTTTCTTAAATATTGTATATAATTTGTATAACTTATTTTCTTAGTATTCTGGTTTTCGGCTAAAAGTATCAACCCTAGTGTTTTCTAATCCTTTGATATATAAAATCTTAAAATTATAATTAGCCATAATCTCCGATTATCTAACCTGTTATTTGTTTAACCACTTTATTGTGGTAAAGTAAACTAAGTTCTTATAATCTGTATATACTTGTACTAGGTATTTTGATCCTTTCAAATAAACTTATTATTCTCTAAATGTATTGATTATTGCTAATAATTCTTTATTATATATTTCATAGTTCAATTTGGCTAATAATAGTTTTCGAGAGTAGAATATAATTAATTACTATTTCTTATTTTTACCTAGTTGGCTCAAAACTACCCCTATAACAAAATCTAAAAAGTCCATTTCTATAATAATTTACTTCTCAAGATCGAATATTAATAATATTAATTCCTCAACCATTATTTGTTTAAGTATTTCGAAGGATTCCTACACCTTAACTATCCATTCGAAACTTCCTTAATCCTTTTTAATTAGATTGATTAAGGGTATTATAATTCCTGAATAACCTTTAATAAATCTTTAATAAAAGTTGACAAATCCTAAAAAGGACTATACTTCTTTAATCATATTTGGCTACTTCCATTTAAATACTATCTTAACCTTATCCTTACTCATCTTAAACCCTTGATTTGATATAATGAATCCTAGGAATTCTATTTCCATAATATGGAATTCATATTTGCTTAGCTTATATAACAAATCAATCTTAACTAAGCTTTCAAGAATATTACTGACATCTTTAATATATTAGACCTTGTTATTTGAATATACTAGGATATTATCCAAATAGTATATATAACAAGTGTCCAAGTACTATAACAATACATTATTCATAAATCTTATAAAAGTAACTAGTACATTAGTTAGCCTAAATAATATAACTTAATATTTGTATAACCTATATCTTATTTTGAAAACGGTTTTCCATTCTTCGCCTTCCTTCATTCTGATTAAATGGTACCTGTTTTGTAGGTCCATCTTGGTGAATATTGTTGCTCCGCCTAATCGATCTCTTAATTCCGTAGCTAATGGAAGTGGATATCGATCTTTCTTTGTAAGCGTATTGAGCTTTCTGTAGTCCACAACTAGTCTCTTAGTACCATCTTTCTTAGGTACCCACATAGTTGGACTTGCCACTTGGGACGTGGATTCCCTGATCCATTCTTTAATCAAATTGTTATCGATATATTCCCTAAGCATCTTCAACTTATTGACTGACATTAAATAAATTGGGATATATATAGGCATCTTGCCTTCCTCCAATATTATCTTATAATCCTATAGCTTATACTTTAGCAAAACCTTATGGATCCCTAGTTCTTTGAATATATATTTGTATTTTTTATATTGTTCTAGTATTATAAGCTTCTTTTTTGCCTCGATTACAATTTCCTACTATACTATCAATTTCTACATTTGTAAAGGAGGTATATTGGCCTTTATTCTTAATAAAGAACCCTGGACTAGATATCCTATATTACCAAAGTTGTTTATATTCAACTCCCCTTAATATATATTCCATCTCGCAAACACCTTTAGTATATCTCCTTAACTATATTTACACTAATCAAATATCATAGCTCTCTATAACTAATCTATTTTCGGGTTATATACCTTTAATTATAGTATCCCTAAGATAATCTATTATTAGCCTAATAGTACAACGTCAAGCTATATAACCTCCGAATATCGGGTTATATTTATTTATACTAATTATATCTCCTATAAAACACTTCCGTCCAATCCTACTAGCTAACCATCAACTAACTACAATTGGTAAAGGTTTTGTTTCTTCTGAAATAGAACTTTCAAATACTTTGTAGCTTCTAGTACAATAAAATTTCCTATAGCCCCTGAATCTATCATAGCTTACTATATTTATCCATTTATTTTGATTCTACAATATATTTATCCTGCTTGTCCTATAGTATTCAGTTGTAATATAATTTGCTTATTCTTACTATTCTGAATGATCTTATTAGTAAATATTACACATCAAGGCTTTTTCTCTTTTAAATAGATAGTGCTTATTCCTAATCTAGCTTTGTTATCAAGTAAATCCTTCCATAAAATATATCAATAGTTCCTTTGAATGATTTTCATTATTATACCCACAACTGGTAGTGGTAATATAGCCTAAGCCTAGACCCGGTATTCTTCTCCCACTCTTCTACATAAAAATAGAACCTGATTCTTATTTTCTTCAAATATATAGTGATAAAACATTTCCCATAGCTCTCCTCTATCTAGCCATTAAAAGTGATCAATACTGATCCTTTCTACAAATAATATATTTATAATAATTCCAAATTATAAGATTCAATACTAATCAATATATTGAATCTCATATAATTCACCCTCTTCAACATCTATCACATTAAGGTCCTCACTCATAATTCCCTCGTCTATATCCCCAAATTTCCAGATACAACAATTCCATTAATCAATTTCCAAAATAAACCATAATTCTTCTAACTACAGATCTCTATTTACCTATAAAAAGTATTCGATCTCTTTTTCGTAAACTAGTAATAGTATAGCTAACCTTATTATACTAATAGTATACAATTATAGTATAAAGATAGTATTAAGTTGGCCCTTACCAAACTTATTCTTAAAATTGCCTTTCTTACTCTTTGTTTTCCTATTTCAATATTCTATTACCCGATACCCTATTTTTCTATATTCAAAATATAAGTTATTTTCTTATCTTTATTTCTTTTCCAGATTATTATTCCCACCTTTATAGTATATAATATCAAGTTCTATAGAATCTCTATAGCTCTATAGATTATAGTATAGTTTTCCCTTATTCTTACAATAACACCCTTACTTTTGATTTCTCTAGAGTTTATATAATCTTTAACTTTATCGATATCTATAAAAACAATTATTTGATTTAATAGAATCCTGGATTAGATTATTCAGATCTATACTCTCAATAAATCTTTCTAATTCCAATCTGATTTCTAGTTTAAATCCTTTATAATAGTAATTCATAATAGCAGTTTCGTTCCACTAGATTATTCCTATATATTTTCAGAATTTTATAGTATACTTTAATACTAATTCTATTTACCTAAAGTTAAAGATCTTATCTTCTACTACCTTTAGTTTATTAGAGTTCCTAAAAATTCTATAAATCTTTATCTTAAATCCTTCAAAACTATTGAAGATTATTTAAATAGATTATATACAATCCTAATTGTTATACTCGAAATAATCTTATAAATATAGTTGAATCCATTTGCTTATTTCCCCTTAGAAATAGAATGTAATCTATATACTCTTGGATTCTATAGTTATAAATTTATCCCTATTAAATCGAAAATAGATTTCTAATTATAAAAGGAAAGTATCGAGTTCCTATCGATTACCTTGATATTTATCTGATAAAACAATCTTAAGGGTTTTGTTAATAGTAATCTCCTTCGGAGTATTAGCTATCTCGATATTGCTAGTATCTACTATTAGTATAGGTTGACCTATAACAATATTTCTAAATACTATATTTAGCAATAGTTTATTAAATTAGTATTTAAAATAGAAAGGGTACTCAAAGTGTTATAGGAGCTACCTTTAGAGTTATATAGAAGTATTTAGAAATCTTTTGAGATAGTTTAAACTAAGCTTTAAATAGGAATTTGATAAGGTTAATAATTGATTGTAATTCTTATAATTATAATATAAAACTAATAATTATTCTTGAATATGAAGTTCTATATTATAATAAAACTTATTCTATTTATATAGACCTTCGCCTTTTGTTATCCCACTACTTCCTATTATATCCTATTGCTCCCTATCTAGTAGGAGTCGGTGGGACACCTTTGGTCAGGTGATATTTGCTTCCTTGGGTCATGTGACGACCCGTTGTAACACCCGTATATAGATATTAAGGAATTATAAGAATATTTATAAGAATATAGGAAATCAATTACTTCCTATAAATGAAAACAATAATTGAAGAAGTTGTTAGAAATTGTAATACCTATATATAGAATAAGTTCTCTAAATATACTCTATATAATCAACTCCAAACCCCAGATATACTTTCTCAGTTATAGAAGTCTATTATATAGGACTTTGTAATCAAACTACTACTCTCAAAAGATTCTATTATAGGAATTGAGTATAATGTAATACTCAATATAGTAAATAGATTAATAAAATTTATATATATAATACTATTCAAAGAAATATAAACTACTAAACAATTAATATATATATTCTTCAGGATTATAATAAGTATATATAAAATACTAAATAAAATAATCTCAAATAGAGATAAGCTTTTTACCTCGAAATTCTAGATTACCTTATTAGTATTAATAGATATTAAGAGAAAGCTATTGATAGTTTTCTATTTATAAATAGATAATCAAATAGAAAGAACCAATCAGATAATAGAAGTATATCTTAAATACTATATAAATTATCAATAGAATAATTAAATAGAACTATTACCTATAATACAATTCATATATAATATATCAAAAACGGAAATCACAAAGATTATATTAGTATATACTAACTTTAAATTCAATCCTAAAATATATTAAATACTAATACTACAAAAAGTTAATACTGAATTAGTAATAATATAAATCGAATAATTAAAGGATTTACAAAAGTAGTTTACTCTTGATCTAAGATTTATATTATCTAGAATAACAATCTACTATAATACAAAATATAATATAAAACCTATATTTAAAAAGGGGAATAAAATTTATCTACTACAACAAAACATCGAAACCAAAAGACTAAGTAATAAACTCGATTATAAGAAACTAGGATTATTCAAGATTGAAAAGATAATAGAAACTATCAATTATTAATTAAAACTATCAGATACAATAAATATCCACTCAGTATTCCATATATCCTTATTCAAACCAATATTACTAGAAGTATTGAATACACTATTAACAGAAATCGAATCAATTAACCCAAATACTATATACAATATCGAAATAATACTAGATTATAGATATATCAAAGGTATAATCAAATAATTAAATTATCCATATACCGAAAATTCATAAGAACCAAGAATAAACCTCAACTACCCTAAAAAGTTGAAGGCATTCCATCAGTAATATCCGGATTTGCCTAGAAAGAAAGAGAATCTATTAAAATAAGGATTGAAGGATCCAAAAAAGAGAAATCAAAAGCAAAAGAGTTATTACTAGGAACAACAATAAAAACAGACAATTGCTCCTTCTCTTTTGTAATATATTTATTTTCTAGTCTTTCCTTTTCTTTCAAAACATTTAGCTTATTCAAAGTATATAAACCACAATATAATATATTAGATTTACATTTCAAAAGAAAATATTTTTATTTATAAAAACAAAGAATTTTAACTATTACTTTTTCTTCCTCTTACTTTAAACAAGCCTTTTATTGATCCAGATTATTCCAATTACTTTCAAAAGGACTACGAATATTATACTTTCAGCTTTAACGAATATATTCAGTGTATTACAAAGAGTTAGTAGAAAAAACTATATATTTATACTTTTGGTGTTCATATAAAGAATAAAAAGCTATTTCGAAATTATAAGATTTAACGAAATGAGTTAAATATAATCTTTCTTTTTGTTTTTGAATATTGTTAAATATATTTAAAAAGGAATAGAAATCCTAAGGAAACAAATATTCCAAATGGGGTAAGTTATTTGTTATATAATATTTAAAACAAATGCTAGAATAAGAAGGGGATAATATTATAACGGTCCTTGTAAAGTATTGTGTTACGGGAGCTGCCTCTAGGGTCATATAGAAGTGGTTAGAGATCTCTCGAGATGGTTTAGACTAGATTTCAAATAGGAATTCAATAAAGTTGATAACTAGTTGTAATTCTTATAACTATAATAATAAAACTAATGATTGTTCTTGAGTATAAAGCTTTATATTATAATGAAATCCTATTCCCTTATATAAACCTTTGTTCTCATGAATCCTTAGGATTCTAGGCTCCTAGAACTTCTAGCTTTTTGGATCATAAGCTCCAAAGGTTCCTATTCTCATTATATAACACTTATCATATAACCTGTTATTATCTGTTATAACACTATCCCCTTTTTAGATTAATATTTATCCCAAATATATTTAGTAATTTGTTTTTATCTATATATTCTTTAATTATCTTTATTTTATTATCTTCTAATAAAATTTCTAAATATCAATAACACATTCTTCTTTCTAAAACAATTAAGATTTATAGTTCTAATAATATACCTTATTCCAATTATTCTTATTATAGATATTATTATATTGTTTTAAATAATCGCTCTTAGTATTATAGTAAATATATTCATCAGATTTCTTATTATAACATTATTCAGGCTTCAATAAATAATCTTGAAAACCTTTATCTATATTACGGGAGCTGCCTCTAGGGTCACGTGGAAGTGGCTAGAGATCTCTCGAGGCGGTTTAGACTAGACTTCAAGTAGGAATTCAATAAGATGATAATTGGTTGTAATTCTTGTAATTATAATAATGAAACTAATGATTGTTCTTGAGTATGAAGCTTTATATTATAATAAAACCTATTTCCTTATATAGACCTTCCTACTCTATAGAACCTATAGTTCTGTACTATTTGGATCCTTTGGATTTTATGGATTTAAATGTTAATTCTTCGATCCCCTAGATCCTTTAGGTTTATTATATAACCTTTTGGCTATGTGATATGGTATATTGGATACTGTTGTAATATTATTCCCTTTTTAGTTTAGCGCTTGTTCCAAGTGTTATATAGTCAGTGGGTTTCTTTGATATATCTGGTGTTACGGGAGCTGCCTCTAGGGTCACGTGGAAGTGTCTAGAGATCTCTC
>JBBMOJ010000637.1:0-18237 GCA_038090695.1 Sclerotinia spermophila | reverse complement strand
GAGAGATCTCTAGACACTTCCACGTGACCCTAGAGGCAGCTCCCGTAACAGCTTTGTATATTAATTGAACTATTCTTGTTATATTCTTTTTGATATATAAGTTATATAAATATAATTTGTATCTTAATTTGTAAAATAGATTCATTCTGATAACTTGGAAATGTTTTTCGGTGAATTATAAAAAACTGAATATATAATCTATCTATAATTCCAAATCGAAATATTCTTATTATTAATACTTTGCTAGTTTATATCTAATAAAGTTTCTAATATCTAAATAGAAAATACTTCGGATAAGATCTAAACTGTCTTTCTATTATATTTCTATTGATTTATATATTACTATATTGATATTTGATATATTCAATTTATAATTCGATTGATTATCAATATCATTATTAGTAACTTTTAGATATATTATTTGATCTATTATATTATTGAATAGCGGATAGTATATATATTTTTCGTAAAAGGTTGCAGATTATATTTATTAAGTTTGAGCTGAATACTATTAGTATTTATTTTCTATATATAATATAATAAAGAAATAAATCGTAGTTAATATTATTATAAAGATTGTTATTATGATTGCTATAATCTCTATTTTTATAAGGGCAATTATTAATATTATAATGAATTTGATAAAAAAGCTTGTATCTTTTCAAGAATATACTAACCTTATTCTCTATATATAATATAATGAAAAAATAGAGTATTAGGCTCTTAATCTATAATATCACTAATTAGTATTGATATTACTATTGGGGAATGGTAAAGCTAATATAGTATTATACTTTAGTTATATATTGTTGTATTGCTTAAGGATTTAAACTAAGAAGTTATGAATCTATTTAACATAGTTGCTAGGGCTGTGCCGAGATACTAGTGTGATTACATAATCCATATCCCAACAAATATATTCAATCTTGTTATAGAATTTATTCTTTTATATCCAGTTAACTCCGTTTGTGTTAAGTCAACTACCCCACTTTCGGGCTACCCCTCTTTTGGGCTACCTCAAAAATTTATATTATATTGTATTTAAATACTAATAACTCAATAATTATTCAATATTATAATAAATGGTTGAAGCTTTACTTTCATTATTATTATTAGTATTAGTTGTATTAATTCTATGGTTATTTGTTTGAATTTACACCTCCTTGATTTTTTTAATCTTTGAAAACTTTAAATTTGGGTTAGTTTTCATTTTATATCTCTTTTTAGGTATAGTTTACTTCAATTGATATTCCAATTGTTTTATTTGATATTCAGATTGTATAATTTGATAATTCTTAGTATTAAATTTTTTAATAATCTTTTGAAATAATAGATAACAAATTGAAAGATTAGTTTTGTTATTGCGAATTATTATAGAGGTATATGATTTTAAATCATTAGTTTTCTGAGGTATTTTAAAGTCTATTATTGATGTTTTTTTAATCTATTTATATACAGGATTATTATCAGAAAATATATTCTGATTCGAAATCTCTTCATTGCTATTTTCAAATAACAATCTGGATATAATAGACTTAGCACAATTTTAAAACTATAATCCTAATACTTTCCACCCAGCTAATATGTTTGTTGGAAATCACGTGTACTACGTGCCACTTGGTGGCACGTGCCCTTAGCTTTCCCCTATAAATCTCTTTTCTATTATAGAAATAGTAATTTTATACTATAATATAAAATTGTATTATAGATACTCCTATATATAATATTATTATATTATATACAACTTACTATCTATTTCTAATAGATTATAAGTATTATATTATAATAGTTTTATTACTATATTTACAATATATAAAATACGAAATATCCTTATTATTATAAAATAGTAAATGCAATTACTATTGATATGATTCAAATGAAATAGGATTCTATTATTGTTTTCAAAAACAACAATTGAATTGAATTTTATAAATCCATTTGAATAATGATAATATCAACCTCTACTTTGGAACTATACATAAAGATAGAAATAATATCTGAAGCCAATTATATAAATATTGCTGATTAGAAAAAGAAAAAAGGAATTGTATTTTCTATTATCAATTCCAATTTGATTTTAATATATTGCTTTCAATTAATGCTTATAATTGATGAAGGCAATTTTATAAGTACTTGGATATATCTACTGATATTTAACAAAATTACAAATATATAATATATTCAAAAGCTTCGAAAGTATTTCGTTCAAGAACTATTCAATTCTAAAACTAAGATTGTATAAATCTTCTTTAATTATTTATTTAATTATCAGTATAAAACATTTGTATTTCAATAATATATTATAGATAATGAGGTCTATTCCCAACTACTGAACTTATTATTAGAAACAAAAATTTAATAGATTCAGTATAATCTTATTTTGATTATAAATATAAATTTATAAAATACATTATTTATATTATAATAAGCTAAAAGAATTTCTTGAGATATAGTTAATCAAGTTATAATAGCAAATATTATAATAAATAATATAAAAGGAAAAAGTGTTTGAAGAAAGAGAGAAAGATATTGTGGTAGAGATTATAAAGAAAGAATAGGAAATATTTTCAATAGAGTTGATAAGAAGGAATCACTTTATAAATTCTATAATAAGAAAGGATATTAGTGAGATTAGTATTTGTTCGTTTTGAGGAGGATATAGATAATGTAACACCCACTATTCGTAGGTTCTAATTGTTATATATTGTATTCTATTTAAGGAGCTAATTATTGAAATGAATAATCTATGAATATGGATTTGTCACAGGTTCATACTAGCCTCACACTAATATGAGGCTTAGTTATTATTAGCTATATAATCGATACGGTTTTAGAACCTTTCTCTTTCTTCCTTATAGAATATCATATATTATATCTAGGTGCCTACTATTGTATACCTATACACTATAATAATATATTCTATCTTATTAAGACCCTGTTGCTATTTCCTTTTAGCAATCTGGTCTGAAAATAATTTTTGTTTTCGTTTTCGTTTTCGTTTTCGTTCTTGTTTTTGTTTTTGTTTTTGTTTTTATTTTCATTTTTGTTTTCAAAATGATAGATATTTCAAGCTTATTTATTATAAACCAAATACTAATATATAACTAGATCCATATATCTATTTATACTATCTATAGCAAATAACAATATCTTGTAAATGAATTATCAAAACTCGCTGATACCGATTTTTATATACCTATCAATATTGTACTAAAATATTATAGTTATTTTGTCCATCTATTCAATATTATAAATAACGCTTTAAGTATTCTCTATAAAATAAAAAACAATATTCCAAATAAACAAAAGAATCATATCCTTTTTAATAATCTAAATAATCAAATTCGATTTCAAAAAGAAGTAAATATAATTTTAAGAATATAATTTAATTAACAAAATCAATCTATACAAAATAACATTCAATCTTTCTAACAAATCTTTTACAATCTAGAATCTTTCAAAAAAGAAAAGATTATAGTAATGATTCAATAAAACAAATACCTAATATAGAAATAGAATCTTTAATTTTATTAAAAAATTAATTCTATTATATTTAATACAGAAGGAAAAAAGATACTCCATATAACCTTTTTTATTAAAGAATATATACATCAAGAATACTTATAAGATATTAATGAAATCCTAGTAGATATTTTAATCTATAAAACTACTAAAACATTCCTCAAAAAATTCGATACTTTTTATATAACAATTGATTTGGAATAGAAAACAGCTATATAATTCGATAAATTGAAGATAAAGAAATATATATCCTTCTCTATTTTCTATATCAATCTAAAACATTTAGAAAAACAATACTATAAGTTTAATAAAGAAATAATTCTAATATTGAAATAAAAAGTCTCTAATAAACTGAAACTCTTAGTCCGAATAAACTCAAATCCATATATACTCAATGATATCAAAGAATGAATAAAAAAATTCAGTATTTGAAGTCAAAACTATAAAGAAAACGATTATTTTATTATTTCTATTAATATAATAATAAGAACTCTATATAACCAATCTCATTCTAATTTATTAATACCAATAATTATCCCTTTACAGTCTATTAGTAATCCAATGAACCTAAATATTATTAAAATATATAAGAAACGAAATTGTAAGAAAGAACACTGTTTTGGATTTTGTTATTATTATAAGAAAACAAGTTATTCTATATAGAAATATAAAGCAAAGAAAACTATCAATATATAAAGAACTATTCAAAATACTGTATAGGGTTTACAAAAAGGAATATATTGTAATAGAGGATATATTGAAGGGTAATAATTTAATCGAAATAATTATAATAATAATTATCTAAACTGAAGCAATTATAATAACTTATATTACTCAAAACAAAATTTCCAAGAAAACCTTTATTAATATTATCAGTTTAATATATTCCAAGGTTATATCGAAAATGAATCAATATTATTCTTTGAGAGTATTTCAAATGTTTTTTTAAAGTATTATAATATCCTCTTCTCTAATTGAAGTTTACGAATTCTAGGAAAATATCTTATTTTTATAATAAGTCGCTTATAAAAATCAAATAAGAATAAGAAATGAATCAAATGAATAATAGATAATAATAAACTGTTATAACTCAATTCTATAAATAACAAATCTCTATTTATTCAAATTACTATATTCCCAGTGTATAATTCCTCTTTTAATATAACTAGTTTAATTAATAGTGGATACTCCAATAAAGCTTTTATTAATTGCTTTTTTGTTTTTTAATATAATATTCAAACAAAACCTTTACTATACTATTAATAACTTTAATTAGCTAATAGCAATATCGTTAATATTATTACTAAATACTTTATAATAATTATAATAATAGGATTATATTAAGAAACCTGGATATTTTTTATCATAAAACTATCTCCTAATATTCCTATTATCTTCAGATTACTTTGACTACAATACCACAATCTATATATAGATTGGACAAATATAACACTATTATTCATCTCTTTATATTATATAATACAATACTACCTAAAAAAATATATAGATATTAAGCTTTAATTGTTTAATTATTTCAATAACTCGATATTATTGTTATTATTTGTAAATAAAAATCTCCAAAAGAGATTTGGGATATATTATTATTAATCAAAATATTTCTTTGAAATGTTTATTAAGTAAACAATTATTACAAATTAATTGTAAAAGATAATAATAAAGATATTAATAGTGGTTATAAATCAATCGATTTTGAGGATATATTTATTGAATTATTTTTTATATCTAATAGAGATTATTATTGTATTATGATTTGTAATAGTAATATAGTTTTATAAGTTTGTATAATTCGAAATCAATTTACTTTATATCTGATATCTATTAATAAAGTTATTAGCTAGAGATGAAAATAATCAAATCCAATAAAAGAATTACTATTACTATTAATAATACTTTTATCAAAACAATTATTGAATTTTAATTCAAATATAGAAGATATCTACTAACTTTAAATCTCAAGCTTTATATCTTTTTGTAAATAGAATAGTATTTAAATTATAAGAATAATTTGGAAAGAATTAAATTAATCGAAAAAGCTTAATACAAATTAGATCAAATATTTGAATACAATTTTTATTTTAACAAGCAAAATTGTAAATATATTCTTTAAAGAAAAAGTATTATTATTAAAGTTCTAATAATAATATTAATATATTTATATAATTTTATTCAAAATTATTATCAATAGGATTTTTTAAATAAGATTACAGAAATTAATATAGTAAAGTTTTTTATTAGAAAACTAAATTTTAATAATAACGAAATACAAAACAAACTACCCTTTTAACTATAGAACAAATTATTAATCTTTTTACCCCAAACTACTAAAGTCTTACCTCTATAAAGAGTTTGGGATTATAAAATCGAATTTATATTAAATAAAGAATTATTATATTTTAAGAATAAATTACTTTTGCTTTTAGAATTTAAAGTAATTAAAAAATAAATTGATGAAAATTTATTTAAAGAATTCATTTAGGAATCGCATTCCTATAACACCACGCCACTACTTTTAATAGCAAAACTAGGTAAAGGAATTTGTATCTACTAGATTATTATAGCTTAAATAATAATATTATCAAAAACTGTTATCCTTTACCTATTATAAAAGAAATACTCGATATTTTGTATAATACAAAAGTATATTCTAAATTGAATATTATTATTATATTTAATAAACTCTATATTACAGAAAAGAATAAATAGAAAATAGTATTTATTATATATTTCGGTCTATTCGAATTACTAATAATATTTTTTAGATTATATAATATATTAGTATCTTTTCAGCATGATATCAATTATACTCTATTCAATAAACTCAACAAATACTATATAGTATATTTCAATAATATCTTTATTTATTCCAATAATTTATTTGAATACAGAGAATATATTTGTACTATTATTAAAAAACCAATAGATATAAACCTACAAATTGATATCAATAAGTGTAAATTTGAAACGACTTTTATATAGTATCTAAGCCTAATCATAATTACAAATAGTATTAAAATGAATCCCAACAAAATCGAAGCTATTATATTATAGAAACAATTCATTTCAATTAAAGACTTACAATGCTTTTTAGGATTCACCAATTTCTATTAACAATTTATTAAAGATTTTTCCAAAATCTATTATACCTTAAATAATCTATTATAAAAAGATAATCCTTAATTATAGAATAAAGAATATAATACTATTTTCAAAACCTTAAAAACTACTTTTATTATTATATTAATACTAATCTACTTCAATTATAGAAAATATATTATTCTAAAAACCAATACTTCGGATTGAGTCTTTGGAGAGATACTCTTTTAATATAATAAAAATAATATCTTATAGCCAATAATATATTTTTCCTTCAAATATTTTATTATTAAATAATTATAAAATATATAATAAAGAATTCCTTGTTATAATTAAATCAATAGAAGAATAATACACTAAACTTTTGAACTCCCAATAAAAATTCGAAACCCTTATAGATTATAAGAATTTAGAATATTTTATAATAACAAAAGTATTAAATCAAAAACAAGTTTATTGGTTCGAATTCCTATCCTAATACAACTTTCATATTATATATCGATTTGGGATGAAAATAATATATCTAGATATATTGAATTATATAAAAAAGAATAGATTAAATCTTTTAAATCCAAATAACAAATATTTAAAAAACAAAAAAAGAATAATATTACTAACTATTAGATTCGATATCGATTTATATAATGAACTAAAAAGAGATATTATATTAGTATTTATCAATTTAATAATTCCTATAAAAAACAAATCTATAAACTAATTAATCAATAATATTTATATAAAATCTGAAATAATATAACAACTTATAGTTGCAATTCAAGATCTACAAATACGAAAGTAATCGAAAAACCTCTAAAGTATTATAAGAATAGTAATACAAGATTATTATATAACTAATAACAAATTATATTTCTATAAAAAACTTTAAGTATTATTAAATAACGAATTGAAAATACAAATCATTTATAGAATATATTCCTTTAATCTAATTAAATATTCCGATTATATAAAAACTATCGATTTTGTTTCTAAATCTTATTAGTAAACAAATATATATCAAAAGATTAGGGTTTATATATAAGTATACGAACTATATACCTATACAAAATCCTTTAAATCAATTCCGCTAGGTTTTCTAAAGCCTTTTCCAGTCCTATTTTGAGTATGGTTAGATATATCTATTGATTATATCACTCCCTTCCCAAAAAATAAATACTTCGAATCTATATATAAATATATCTTAGTTGTAGTTTGTAGATTAACAAAAATATGCTATTTTATTAATATAAGAACTTTAACTATAGAAAAATTAGTTAATGTTTTTATAATCTAGATCTATACTTTATATAACTTACCCAATAATATTATTTCGAATTATGGAATATAATTTATATCGGGATTTTGATCTCAATTATCTGAAAGACTAGTAATCACTTGTAGATACTCTTCAACCTTTCACCCACAAACCAATAAGCAAATCGAATATATTAACTCTATCCTTGAATAATATCTCCATATTTTTATCAACTTCCATCAAAATAATTAAATAGAATAATTACTATTAACAGAATTTATATTTAATAATATAGTTTCAGAAACAATAGGATACTTATTATTCTTTATTAATTATAATTTCAACCTATATATCAATATCGAGTTTAATAAATTATACTCGTTAGAGTTTATACTAATATAAAAATATAATTTTTTTAAAGGAAATAAGATTGCAGATAGAATAGAATGAATTATAAAACAATTTTAAACTTTTGTTAAACAAACCGTTTTCAAATATAAGGAATATACAAACCATTATAAATCAAACTCCTTATATTATAATATAAGATAGAAAGTATTTATTAATATAAAAAATATAAAAATATTACAAAAAGCAAAGAAACTAGACAACAAATGAATTGGCTTTTATAAGATTATAAAAATATACCCTTGCTTATACCTTATGCAACTACCAAAAAATATACAAATATTCTTAATATTCCATTATTCGTTTTTTATCCCTACAAATGAAAGTATACATTTCCCAAATTAAATTGATATCAATAATTCAGAATCTTTGATTATACAAAACAGAATTCTTAAAAGAGAGGATGGAAAGAATAAACCAATACAAAAATGAATATTTAAAGGAATACTAAATAACTATAATGAAAATGGATATTATTATTTAATAAAATAGAGATATTATATTCCAATCTAATAACCGATCTTTGATTTAAAAAGCAATGAAAAGATTATAACTAAATACTATTATTTACATCCGGAAAAATTTGGCTTTTCAAAATGGGTATTAGATAATTCAAAAGTCAATTTGATATTGAAATCTGTAATATATAAGGTGTTAGGATCAAAACGTTCAATAAGACAAAAGAAAGTACGATTTGAATAGAAAAAATATATTAGTTTATACTTAAGCTTGCTTAGGACAAGTAAGTTTTAAAGGGGGAGATATTATCACGGATTTATATTAGCCTTATACTAGTGTGAGGCTTAGTTATTACTAGCTATATAGTCGATACGGTTTTAGAATCTTTCTCTTCCTTCCTTGTAGAATATCATATATCATACCTAGGTGCCTACTATTACACACCCATACACTGTGATAGGATTGCTATGAGGCTAGCGCTTCCGCTTTTGTTTATTAGGTTGCTAAATCTAGTTATATGATTTAAGGTTATTTATTATTGTTTATATATTGGGGACTTTTTGTTTTATAGTTTTAAGTTTATAATTACTATATTTCCGCTATTATTTTATTCCAAAAAGAAATTGAAATATATAAATAAAAAATACACTTGAATATATAGAATCCTTATTAAAGGATCTCTTTTCTTTTTTTAGTTCTTTATATCTTTTAGTAATTTTATATTTTTGCTGTAAAGTTATAAGCTAAAGCCTTTCTTTTTCTTTTTCCTTTCTATTTATTTTATTACTTTGATATTAACTTTATTTATATCGATTAAATCAATGAGTATTTTATAAAGTTTTGCTTTAGTTATTATATTAATTGGATTTATATATTCACTAATCTATATGATTTCAATAATTTCTTTTTATTTCTATAATTGTTTTAATACTATGATATTAATTCTTAATCTCTTTTTATTAGTTGTACCGAGTTTTGTGAGTAGGTTGTATAATAATTTTGAATCTATATATATAATTAATAGGATCTTTATATTAAGAATCGCTTTGATTATTGATGTTATTATAGTTTCTATATTGAATTTATAAATTAATTTATATAATTCTAATATTAGTATGTTTTGTATAACTTTTTTGTATTTGATAGATGATTAATGAATAATATTGGTATTATTGTATTTGTTGATTAATATAATAATGTAATTAATTTGGAATAAATAGTTTTTATTATTTGTAAATAAGATATTGGTGAATATGATTATTTTGAGTGATTCTCGATTGAGTAATATAAAATTTAGTTTTTTGAAGGAGTTTTCTTTTTGTTATTTGATTTATTTATTTAGGGCTTTGATATTCTTTTTATTTGGTTGTATAGTTTGGGCTATTATTGATAAATCGAATAATAATTCTAATTGATATATAATAATAATATATACTCTTTAGGCTTGTTATACTATATATTGTTTATAAGTATTAATATTTTTGTATATCTTGTTATATATTCTATAAATGTTTATTGGTTTTATAAAAACAGGCTGAAGATTAGTATATTGTTTTTTTTGATTTATATATAGATTATTGTTATCTTTGAATATAAGAAATATACTATTGAAATTTAATAAATGTTTGTTTATTAATTCTTTTTGATTCTTGATTATAAGATTGACTTTTTTGAATTGCTTTTTTTTAGTATTTAGAAATTCATTATTTTCAATAATAAATATATTATCTATTTGAAGGGCGATGATATTAAAGTTGATATTAAAGTTGATATTATTATTGTTGGTATAAAGTAAGTATAGATTGTATATTGATTGTTTTATATTGAGTTCTTTATAATAATGAGTGTAGTATATTTTGAATTGGTGGTTCTCTGTTTTTGGTATTCTATATAAAGGTTTTATGATTAGTAAAATTGTATTTTGTGGTATATTTATTTCTTTTGAAGTATAGGTATATAATATTTGGTGTAAATTCGATATTGATTAGGTATATACTTAAGTAATATTGTATATATAAATATTGGTATTCTTTGTTTTTATTGTATTGATTGTTAATATAGTTATAATATATTAATTCGATTATTGAATTGTAGATGATTTTGTTAAGATTGATGTTTTATTTGTATTGTTATAGGTTTAGATAAGGAGTTGTAATTTTCAAAGTTTATTCTTAGTATTTTTGTTTTTGATTTTATTAATGAAATAGGATTTGAATATATATGTTTTTTGAGGGATATTTGATATAGGTGTGATTTTGAATATACCTTTTTCTAGTAATCTATTAATCTTTTTTTGTTATAACTTTTTATATTTAATAGAATTAGATAGATTTATTAGTAGTTATTTAGTATCCTTATTATCCTAGATATTTATTTGGATTTGAGGGAGGATAATTTGGGGTTTTGATTTCTTTAATATTCTTCTTGTTGATTTTTATAGAGGTTCTTTTTGTGGTTCTCTTATAAGTAATTCTTGAAAGGATTCTTTTTCGTTTTCCTTTTGATTTTTATTACTATTATCTTGAATCTCTTTAATCTTTTCAATTTGTTTTTTTTTATTATAATATAGTTTTATCAATATTGACTGAAAACTAATTAGTCTATTGAGGAGATTGATAATATATATTTCTTTTTGTATTAAAAATAGAATCTTTAAACTATCCCATCTTTCTAATATAGTACCCTTATTCTTTCTTTAAACTATAACTTTACTATTTAATAGAAGACTATATAATAGAATTATAATTAATCTATTTCGGATATTGAATATATTTTGTATTTTCATTATACTCCTTACTTTTCATACTTCTTTTATAACTTTTGTAATAGTAACTGTATATTATTGAATTGTTATTATCAATGGATCCGATTCGATTATTTTTAGGAATATATTGAAAACTAATAGTATTAGAATCAAACTATTAGTTTCTGCTGTATTATTGACAGCTTTGATTGTTATTTATAATATTGAAGTTTTGCTAATATTAAATATTTTAATTCCTTAATAAATGATTTTATATAATCTTTGTAAAGGGATATAATATTATTCAACAATATCAATAAAATGATATACCTTAATAAGTATAATCTTAATATTTGTATTTATAAATAATATATACTAGCGGAATTCTGTACTTACAAAGTTTGTATCTATATCGATTGTAATATATTCTGGTGGTCCAATATATACATCTATCTAGTATTCATATAGTTTATCTTATATATTCTTTACTATAATATTCTCTAGCTATTGGGCTATTTGATATCGGATTGCTTTATCTGTAATATATATTACGAGCTTTGTCTTCGGCCCCTCGGTGCCGGAAAAACAATTTCGCGTTGCTATAGCTCCTCTCATTATTTTCCAGGGCGCCTTGGAATCTATATCGTAGCTTGTTCTATTGGAGGTTTAGAATAATAAAAACTATATTATTAATTATATCAAATAGCAAAGTTCAATATTCTACTTTAATATTTCATTTTATATATTCTGAAATGTAGTGTATTAAGATTAAATTAAAGTTGAAGATTTTTATGTGATTTTTCAGAATAGTGTTCTTAAGAGCGCTATGACTATGTACACTATAAGGACTCTTTATTATATGAAATATTAGATAGCTTTGCTTTCGATATATAGAATATCTATTAATATAGTATAATTGAATTTATAATCACCATCTAAAAGTGAAAACTTAAATCTACTTAAAGATTTTCTATATAATTGATAGTAATAGTAAAATTTCGTTAAGTATTTTATAACTTCGAGATTCTTTTTATATCCAATATATTTCAATACTTTATATAGTTTTCTTATTAATAAATAACCGAATTATTGATATAGATATTATAATTTAGTATTAATAAATAAGTATTCATTATTATATATAATATTTTGAATCAGATTTTGTATATTAATTTTTCAAAATAAAAAAGTATAATTGAATTTCCGAAATATTGAGAAAATAGTTATAAGTATTATCAATGTATTATTAGTATTATTATAAAAGTATTTAAGTTTATTTATATCTTTGAGGTATAAAAGAAATAGGATATCGGCTTTTATAATATAAAATTCTATTATACTAAAAGGGAGATTGATATAGAATAAATCAATTAAGATTGCCTTTCTAATCCCGAATTGTATAACGACTTTTCCTATTATTTCAGGATTATATTTAATATCATTAATTGATTGTTATATAAGATATTAATCAAAACCAACTATCGATCTTATAGCTATACCTATATCGATTATAATACTAAATAATTCTGATATATTATATTGGATATTTGTATTTCCCATTATTATTCTAGTTCTAGTAATTAATATATAGATTGTAGTATTGTTATTGAGTATATAGGCTAGTTCATAGTTATTATATAAACCAATTATTAAAAATATTATTCTAATAACTTCTTCTATTTTATTATTATTGTTATTTTTCGTTGTTGAAATATTAATCGATAATATTATCGTCATCATTTTCTTTATTGATATATTACTCATTTGTAATGAATTGATTATAATATTTCTGAAATATATTCTTATTGAGATTATTATATTTCTTTTGATATTTGTTTCTTATAGTATCCTTTTTCTTTTTATTATATTTATAATATCTATAACCTTTCTTTTTGTATTTTGGAAAATAGTAGTTATTTTTATTAGATTGTATTTAATTTAAATAATATTTGTTTTTATTAAAGTTATTGAATTGTAGGTGATATTATATGTTTTGATTATTAATATTATTGTTATAGAAGTATCGGTTTATTAGAAATATCTTCTTAATCCTTTTCTTTAGAAAACTCTTTGTATATAAATCAATATATTGTTTAATAGTATTAATGAATTCGGAAATACTCTATTGTGGATTATTCATTATTCTATAATATTCTAGTATATTATTATAAGCGATAGTAATCTTATTGATATAGGTCGGAATATCTTTTATATTTTGGAGTATATTATAATATAGAATATATATATCTTCGATAAGTATATTAAATGCTTTTTGGATATCTTTTTTAGAATTTTTCTTGATATACAAATTGAGATTGATATTATTCCATTTTCAAAATATATTTCTTTAATATATTAGTTTTTCAAAGTTCTCTTTTATTATTTTATATAGACCTTTGTTTATACTTGGAAGATTAATAAAACTATTATTATAAAAATCGAATACTAATCTAATTAATATAGTTGGGAATATTAATGGTATTACCTTTTCTAGAAGGAATACTCTCTTATATATTATGAAAGATATATAGCTTTGTATTGAACAAATCATTATATTCTTTATATTTGTTCTTTTTTTTATAAATATTTATTGGATTAATAATTATCTATTCTGTTTTCTTTTAACTATAATTATCTGATTACTTTTCTTTCTTTTTCTTTGCCTAATCGTTTTTATAACTTTTTTAATAATTATTAAAATCGTTATTGTTATTTCCTTTACTATTCTTATTATTTGATTTATTCGAATTATTAGAATCTTGTAAAAGTAATTTCGTATTTTTCGATTTCTAATCTTTAGATTTTGATTTTTGTATTCTATTCGAATTTATTTTTATAAAAGGGTTTTTGTATTTAGATTCTTTGTCTTTATTCGAATCTGATTTTAAAAATGCCTTATTAATATTTGATAGTATAATAAATATAGTTACTGATAGAAAAGATATTAATTGTTGTAAATTGTCTTTAATAATTCCTAATCCAATAGGGAGATTCGACTATATAATAAATATAAATAATTGTATTGTATGTTTTTAATATTCAATGAGTTCTATTCTAAATTATTTGTAGTATTCTTGTTTAAAATATACTTTATATGAAGCTATTACAATGTTTTTATGAATATCGATATAAACTTTATAATATTGTAAAAGGTTCTGAAGTTTGAAGAGTATTGCTTTTTGTATATCATTAAAGTCTTTCTTTATAGATATTTTGAAATTGTTAATGAAAATAGAATAAAGGGATTTATTAGTGACTTCATCGAATTTATATTTAGTATATTTATATTCTATAAATGCTTTGTAATATTTAGGATCAAATCTTGGGGAGTAATCTTTATAAATTATTTTTGCTTTTTGTATATCCCTAAAGTATTCGAATTCTGGTATTAGATTAGATAATTTATTTGAGGGTTCTTTTATGGTTTTGGGTTCGATGTTATTGAAATCCTTTAATATTGGTGTTCTAGATATTTTATTCTTATCAATTTTATTTCCTATTGTAAAATTACTAATTAATGTTTTTGGTAGGTAGTTTTCTAATACTAGTTTATTTGTTGTATTGATATTAGAGTTTTCGGAGAAGCGATTGGATATAAATTCGAATATCTCTTTGATTTTTGAAGGGAGTTGTTTATAATATCAATAGGAAGTATCGCAATATAAGTATTAATTCATCAAATTATAGCCTTTCAAAAATTAATTTGTAATATTATATTAATTAATATTTGTTTCGAAGAGGATATAAATAATATAATACCTACTATTCATAGGTCCTAATGGTCATATATTGTATTCTATCTAAGGAGCTAGCTATTGAAATGGACAATCCATGAATATAGATTGCTACGAGGCTAGCGCCTCCGCTTTCGCTTATTAGGTTGCCAAACCTAGTCATGTGACTTAAGGTCATTCACTATTATTCATACAGTATTATATATATAATAAAACTAACAAAGCTTTAAAACTAAATAAAGATAATATTAAGAATAATGGTTTTACTAGAGTAATTGTAATAAAAGAATATACTAGTTCCTCTTATTCTTATAGTATAATATATACTAAAGTTTAAAATAATAAATAGATTCTTAATTGAAAGGCTTTTTATTATTTTATTAGCTTAATTGAAAACTTTACAAATCTTATAGATTAGGATATATTATGAAAAATCAAGATAATTAATAATGAATATATGCAAAGTATTATATTCGGGATAACAATTATTAGAAACCTTATATTATAGAATATCTAGTATATTAAAGAGTTTTGATATAATTAGTTTATTTTTATTGGATTATTGGTTGAGATAGATTGAAAAGTTATTTTTGAAAGAGATTCAATATTCTATTGGAAAAATAGTTAATTTGAAATGATTACAAAATATTGTAATAACAATTATATTATTAAATAGCTTTTTATTCTATAGATATATATAGCTGATATAGATTTAGAGATTGAAAAAATTAATTTTAATAATAATAAAGTGGAGATAATATATTAATATTTAGGTTATTTCAATTATAATTAAATAGATAAGTTAAAGAAAGCTTTTAATGGTTTATATTATATTAAAAGAAAAAAGCTTATCAATTGAAAAGTATATGAAATTTGTTTTATAAGAAGGATAAATAAGTATTTCAATAAATATATAGTTGTTTATACTTTTATAAAACTATATTATTTTTATATAAATTTACTAGATATATAGGAATCTTTTGAAAATGGGAATAAATACTTTATTATAGTTATTGATAATATTATTAGATTTATATAAATTAGATTTGTAAAAGATAAATTAGTAATAACAATAGTGCCTATTTTAATAGATTTGATTAATTAGATAGAAAAGGAGTTCAATTTTAAAGTTACTATTATTAGAGTAAACAATGGAAGAATTGAATTCGGAATAGTATTTCAAATTGAAATTAGAAAGAAAGAATTAATCTTCCAACCTTTGTTTTTAAAAAACATTTTATAAATAGAATTGCTGAGAAAAAGATTTAAGATATTAATATTATTTCAAGATTATTATTAAATAAATTAAGAGTTGAATCTAGAATATAGAAGCTTATTATTAAATATACTATATATTTGAAGAATAGATTATTTACAGAAGTATTACCTTTTAGAGGAGTAGGAATACTTTCAATAGCAATTATATTATATAAAGTTATATATAACAAACAACCTGACTTTAAAAAGTTTAAAATATTTGAATATAAAGTATAGATTAGGAATCTCTAACATCCAAAATAATTATTCAAAAAATTTGAATTAAGAGTATTCAAAGGAGAGTATATTATAATTGAAATAGATAGAAATAATATTTATTATTTTCTTAATCTTTATATCAAGATTATTAATAGAATAATAGATATTGATTTTAATAAATACAAATACCTGTTTAAAGAAAAGAGTATCTATCACGGTGTAGGTATATACAATAGTATACACCTAGGTATGATATATGATATTCTACAAGGAAGAAAGAGAAAGATTCTAAAACCGTATCGACTATATAGCTAGTGATGACTAAGCCTCACACTAGTGTGAGGCTAGTATGAACCCGTGACAGTATCCCAGAATAGCCCGGGATAGAAAGAAAGAGAAAAATCTTTCTATATAATAGGCCTAATACTATAAAACGAAGGGTATAATTGATAATACAAAATAATATATAAACTAATAAGTAAAAGGAAATTTAAATTATAAATAAGTGAAAGAAAGTTTAGATTTATTCTTTAGTATAAAAGGTATTATTATAATAGTTATAGTAGTAACAATTATAAGTAATTGGATAGCTAATATAAAAAGTATAAGTATTTGTAGTTAGATTATAAAATGTATAAGTAGTTGTAAAGATTTTAAGAATTAGATTTGTTTTGGTAGTTGTTTTAATCTAAATTAAATTAAATTAGAATTGTAAAAAACAATTAGAGAGTACTTTTAGTAATCAGATTATTTAGTGATATAAAGTATTATTTATTGTTTTTATATATTCTAAAGGAATTCTAATCCATAGCTTTAAATCAATATTAAAAAAAAAACTTGAAGATATTATATAAGAGGACGCTCAAATATGGATAAATACAATTAGATATAAATTATAAAGTCTTAAACATAATAATATCTTCGAAATTATAAATAGAGCTATACCTGTTAATAAAAAGCTATTGAGTAGTAGATATATTCTAAGGAATAAATTAGATTGTTTTAATAAATTAGTTAGAAGAAAAATATAATTGATTATTAAAGGATATTTATAAAGATAGAAAATAGACTTTTAAGAAAACTTTATTGATATAATAAGGTATTTAATATTATATATTTTATTAATAAAAATTGTAATAAAAGATTTAAAAATCGATAATATAGATATTGATATTGTATTTTTGAATAACAAGTTAATAGATATAGAAATCCTTATAGAAGTATTAAAATTCTTCAAAACAATTTTTCTTGAAATCAAATTCAAAGATAAACTATATTTCAAATTGAAAAAGTCTTTTTATAGGTTTAAATAGGTTTTATATATTTAATGGATAATTATATAGAGATTCTTCAAAGGGATTAAATTAAAAGAATTGTGAAATACTATAATATGTATATTAAATCACTTGACTATATTGGTCGAACGAATAACTATATAATTATATAATATATTAGTAATATAATTTTATATTACAAAATTATATTACTATATTATATTATAGTTATATTTCTTATTAGAATGAAATAGA
>JBBMOJ010000636.1:0-18293 GCA_038090695.1 Sclerotinia spermophila | reverse complement strand
GTATATTATATTTAGGTTTAGTTTATAGTATTATATAAAGGATTCTTTATATAACTTATATTACCTTCTATTCTTTTATATTGGTGATTTATATAGGGAAGAATATTGAAAGATTAGAAAGCTATATACAAATCTAAACTCTTAAATTGCTTTGAAAGCAATAGGAACTATTATAATTAAGAAAAAGTTAAAAAAGGGGAATATAGGATTTATAATAGATTGAAACAATATCTTTACTTTAATAATAGTGAGATGAAGGAAACTGGAATATTCCAAAAAAACCTTTCAAATTGATATATAGTTTAGAAATAATATTGGGGTAAGAATACTTTATTGTAATATCTATTTCAATATAATTTAATATAATATATTATAAATCTTATTAATATCAGTATTTATATTTCAAATTGTTGGATTATGAAAATCGGAATACTAATAGAAGTTAATTAGAAAACTCTGAATTCAAAAAGCTTAAACAATTAAAATCCTGATTCATTTTAGGAGATATTTATATATAGTAATTATTTTCAAAACAACTTTTATATTGTAATTAATATTAAGATTGAATACAAAAACTATTTTGAAAATAATTAATGTAATTATCTTTATAGAATATAATAAATAGAATTGGGTTTTATTGAGTAAGTAATTTAATGAACAAAAGAAATATTGTTTAATATAGATAGAGTAATATTCTATACAAAAAAATATATATATATTTAATATAAAACCCTTATTAATAATAAGCCAAACCAAAATAATATTTTCAATTAGCGAAAAGCAGTTTGAGAATATAGATATTAAGATTAGATAAAAAGAGAAAATTTTTGTATTAGCAATTTTATATTGTTAGTATAAAGTTATTATTCAAATATCCAGATCTGATATTCCTTTGGAAAAGTATAAGAAAAAAGCTATATAATCTAAGTCACTTTTTATTAAAGTATTACTCTTCTAATCAAATAACTATTCTCTTATAAAATTTCACAAAATACTTTTATATTCATTATTATAATATTTGCTGAAGAAACCAAAACGAATCCTAAAGAATTTGGCTAGCTACAAAGCTTAGACTCTATATAGAAGTCATTTTCCTTAAGCTTTGAGATTATTGAATTACTTTTTGATAATAAAAGCTTGAATAATATTAATATTAATTAAGATAAATTTACTTACCTTATAAAATATCTCTTCAAATCAAATACTCCACTATTTCCACTCCCTAAACAAAAAGGAATACCTTAATTTCAAGAATCCAATACTATTGAGTAATACAAAGATATAAAACAACTTTATCATACCTATCATATAACTAATAAAGATTTTCCTATTCATATTCCTTTTCAAATTAAACAAACCCTTTATAATAAAATTAAAACAATAAAAGAATAACAATCAAAAGGCTTTAATTAGAAACAATAATTCAAACCTACTTTCCTTAAAGAATATCTAAATACTAATATCTATAAAAAAATATACTCATAGAAATATATTCATCATTTTACTAAGAAATATTGATATAATAGAAATATAATTTATAATAATATTACTAAATTCACCCACCAATTCAAACAAATCGCCCAATACTTAATTAAAAACAAAACTTCAATTAAAAATAATTTTACAAAAACATTTCTAAAAAGCATCCCAAAAAAAGTATCCTATAAATACATTAATAATATAAAATGCAATTTGAAAAAACCAAATATTATCGATTGAAATAAGATCTACAATTAGATAATTATATATACAAAGAACAAATCCCAATTTAATTTTATCGATTCTAATAATAATAACAAAAACTTTAGATTCAATAAACTAATCAACTCTATCACTTTAATTAAGAAATCCAAATCTTCAAAATTACTAATAATTACAAAAGATAATAGAATAAATAGCCTTACAAAAACTCTAAAAGCATTCACTATAATAATCAAAGAAAAGGGAATAAAAACTGAAAGAACTAGACTAACAAACAATATAAATACAAATACAAAAACAACTCAAATCAGTAGTCGAGTTCTAATAACAAAGTTTCTTTTTTCGAATAAAACAAATAATATTGAAAACTATAAGATCTACTTTAAAGCTAATATTATATTTCGAAAGTTATACTACTTCTATACCAATCAATTTCCTAGGAAATCTAATTATATATACAAAAAGGATTATAAAATCTTTAAAAAATACTATAATAAAAGCTTTATTCATTATAACAACTATAATAATATATTCTGGAATTGTAAAAAGACAAAAGAGAATCCAGCTCCTATACTTTATAATTCCAAAACTCAAAAACTATTAGTTAAAGTAATATATATAAAAACTATAAGCTTTAAATAGATAAAGCCAAATAAAGATTACAATAAGATAGTCTATTTTATTGAAGATATATAGTTTAAAAAGATATTGTATATCAATAACAAATCTATTTATATATATTTGGATTATATTAATACTCCTCAAATTAAACCCAAAAAAAGAAATCGACTACTATATTACAATAACCCAAATAAGATTACTAAATCTATAATAAAAATCCTGAAAACTCTAATTAGTAATTTCGAAAAGAAAGTATTGAAATATATACACTTTTTACTTACCAATACAGAATTTCCTATAGCCAAAGAAACTATTCAATATTTTATAAAAGAAAAGGATACTTTAGACAAGTTTATAGAAATTGAAGAAACTCAAATTCCAAAAATAAAATATAAAAAGGTGATTGATATAATAAAGAAACCCAAATATAAGTATATACTAAAGGTTATAACCAATCTATATAAAACAATAAAGAATTTGGATTGAGATATCCTCTCAATAATAATGAATATCCTTTTTAATCTAATAATATAAAAAGTTTCAAATCTATAGAAATTATAGATTACAAAAGTAAATAACTTTTTGAGGCTGTTTCAAATTACTATGGAATATATCAATCTTATTAATAATCTTTTAATCAATTTCAAATCGAAATCTTAAAATGAAAGTAGAAATATAAAAGAGATTTATTATATAAAGGAAGTTTATAATATAAAGGAAATCAATATTATAGAGTATACTTCTTTTAGAAATAAGATCTTTTCTATAAAAAAAGATTACTAGAATCTTTCAAGAATTAAAATTATAATAAATAGGGAAAAACCTATCAAAACTATACTAAATTCAGAATCAATAATTAATATTATAAATACAAAGTTAGTATCAAAACTCAATCTATTAATAAACCCTATTACTATAACTATTATAAAGATCGATTCAAATGAATTATTACTATCAAATATTTATCAGAATATTCAAATTGCTTTAAAAGGTATTTCAAATATTATTAATATCTTCATTATAAATAAAGTATAAAACGATTTGTTACTAGGAATATTATAATTCCTTATTAGAGAAGTTGGATTTATATATAAAAATGGAATATAATATTTGATTATAATAAATAATTATAAAAAAACCCAAATTAGCATTTGAACTATTAGTATATAAACTATCCCACATTTAGAAAATTATTAAAAACTAATATATAATAGGGGAAATATATTAATCTAGATTTAGTACCCCAAAAAAGTAACAACTTTACACCACCAAAACAAAATTATCAAATGAAATAATTAATTGTTACTCCAATCTATAATAATTTGAATTCAAAATTCCAGAATTTCTATAATATTATTTTGGAAGATTTATAATCTAATCATCGAATAACAATATCTAAAAACTTGAAAATATTATTAACTAAGAAACTCACAAAAAACGAATCGGAATAAGTTTATATAATATACAAAAACAAGATTACTAAAATCCGATCTTCCAATAAATCAGGAAATTCTATAGGTGAAAAACTAAAAGGAAAAGAGGACTAGCTTGAAAGAGCTAGAATAAAGTATTCCTATCAACAATCCTTTAAAAAATGGAGCAAGTTTCTTATACTCCGTTTTAATAAAGAATTGTTAAAGTATCACCTAACTTCTAAATATATAAAAGAATTCAACTATAGGAAAATCTTAATAGATTTGAAAAGAGATCTTCTTATAACCTGCTTATTTAATTATAAAAGTATTCTAATCTTTGATTAAATATATATTAGGAAAATTCAATTAAAGATTGCTCTATTACAAAAGATCAGAATAGTATCTCACAAAGCCTAACAAACCCCTAGATTCCTAATATTTAAAGTATTAATCGGAATTGTAATTGAAATACTTTGAAATAGAATGAAATAAGGAATTTTCGAATTTTATAAAGGATCTTATTATAATCTATAGTTTCTAATGAAAAAGAAAACTCTAGATATATACGAAATAATTAATATTATTATTGAATTTAATTAGTATTCAATTAGAAATATAAATCTACCTTCTAATACAAACATCTTTATAGAAAATTTCGTAGAATATATAATAGTTTCTTTAATTGATTTCTTCTTTGGTTACAATCAAATTCCACTTACTCCTAAGAGTTAGAATATAATTATATTTCAAATACCATTTAATCTTCTTCAATATATTATTCTATTATAAAATACTACAAATTCAGTTATATAATTTTGTCAAATAATTATAAAGATCCTTAATAACTTAATTCTAGTAATAGCAATACTATTCTTGAATGATATTGGAATCAAGAATCCTAAAACAGATTACAATAATAAAAAAGCAATTCCTAAAATACAAAGATTCATTCTAGAATATATTTAAAGGATTGATTATATATTCAAATGCTTTAAATATATTAACTACTTTATCAAAGCCAAATCAAAGTGATATTATAATAGAATAGAAATAATTGGATATATAATTAGATCTAAAAAGCAAAGCCTTAATCAATCCAAAGTTACAAAGATTATTGAATAACTAAAATCAAAAAGTGCTACAGAAGTTTGTATGTTTTTTAGTGTATATATATATTATAGAATCTAGATCAAGAAATTTATATAAAAGGCTAAACTATTATATCAACTATTGAAAAAGGATTGCAAATTTAAATAAACTGAAAAGTAAGCTCAGGTTATAGCTATTTTAAAAACTGAGTTAACAAATTTATTAGTTTTTATACCTTTGAACTATAATAATTCTATAGAAGTAAGTATTATTATTCTTAGAGTGGATATTAATATCAATAATTGGAATATTATATTGAATTAAGAGTTAAAGAAAAAGCAAATAGTTATACACTTTGAAAATAGATTTCGAAACCCAGTTAAATAAAACTATAATACTATAAAAAGAAAATGTCATAGAGTTTTGAAAGCTTTACAAAAATACAGATTTGATTTATATAATATATATTTCGTTTTAAAAACTAATACCAAAGTCCTTATTGTTTAATTAAATCAAACAGCAATTAATCTTTCTAATATATTAGTAATTAGATGGATAGTATAGATTAGATTGTTCGACTTTAAGGTTTGATATATAAAAGGTATAGCTTATACTACTGCCAATAGATTCTCAAGACAACCAGGAATTATTATAAAATATAAAAACGAAAGATTAAGTGAAATAGATATTGATAAATGGATTATCAATAAACTCAATAATGTAAAGGATATTGAAAGTAGCAATTTTACACTACTGGAACAAAGTTGCTAGCTTAAAGCTAGGTATAATAATAATAGCTAGAGGATTACACAATATCTGCAGATATTGCAATACCCTGACAATATGATTAGATAGGAATTTTCCAGTTTTAAGAAATATACTTTAAATTTCATTATCTGGGATAAGTGTTTATTCAAAATAGATACTTATAATATACTATATTGTAAGGTTATCAACAATTCACAAATTCAAATAATACTGATTAATAATCTATATAAAGCATATAAACATAAAGGAATAAAGAATATATTCAATAAAATCTCCTATTTATATTATTAAAAAGAAATATATAAGGATATAAAATGATTTGTTTTATCTTATTTAAACTATTAATTATATTAATCAAACTTGAGAAAAGAACTTATATACTCTATATAAGTTACAACTTGCTAACAGAAATATAACTTGAATATTATATATATATCTATAAATAATAATTATAAATATCTAATTATTTTATATAATAATCTATTAAATTGAATTAAAACCAAAGCTTTTTGAAATACAACCTTACAAACAATAACAGCTTTTATCTAAAGTATTATTTACAAATATTCAATTTTTAAAAAGATCTCAATAAATAAAGGATCAAAAAACAAAGCCTATATAAAATACTTTTTAAAAAAGTATAATATTAAATATATATAAATATCCATATATAATTCAAAAATAAACAACTAAATCGAAAAAGGATATAGATCTATAATTAACGAATTAGCAAAAGTAAGAAATAATAAAAGTAAGTGGTTACAATACCTTAATACAATTTTGTTTACTGATAGAATTACCATACACCAATCTACAAATCTAATACCATTTTATATAATCTATAAATGCTACCCTATATTACCTATCGAAACTCAATTCTATATATAGAGAATTCTGGAATAAAAGAAAATCATTACCCGAATAGAACTATTAGTAATAAGAATATACCAATTGGAATATTGTGATATTAATATAAAAGAAATTGTAATACAGGAAAATTATTACTATTTCAATAATAAAACATACTTTAATTGGAATAACAATACTATTAATAAACAAATCAAACCAAATAATATTATTCTATAATTTAACCTTCAATCAAAAATCAATATATCGAGGGAAAGGAAATTTGTATATTAATAGTTTAAATTATATGAAATTAAAACAATATCAATAGAGAGAAATAATATTCTAATTGATAGGATATATTCCGAATCCTATCTAAAGAAATTTATTAAGTGGAAGAAAAAGTATATTCCAATCGAATATAACAAAAACCTATCTGAAATTGATTAATCCGAATATAAGGATCTATTAGAAACTCTACTAAATCCATAACATAATAAGTATATTACATAACACTTTACAAACATCAAAAATATAATTGATTATACTAATACAAAATCAGTACAAGCAAAAAGCAATAATATATAACTAGTAATTGAAATCCTAATTATTAATCCTTCAAAAAAAACTGAGTTTCTTTTAGTATTTGAATAATTAATAGGATAATGATTATAAAAACTAAATAGAAAAGGGATATAGCTTCCATCTCGTCTTTATTACAAATTTCTTTTTTCTATACTTTGAATCCTTATTCTTTATTAATATATTACAAAAGGAATATAGATAAGAAAAAACAACTTTATAATAAAACCAACTATTCTATTTCCATTTAAACAATTTGAATTATATTTTTTTCACCTTTCTCTCATATTATCTATATCTTTATACTATCATACCATTTTATTACTCTCCCCTCTATATACTAAATTCATTATTCCCTTCTACCCCTCTTTTTCCTATTAGATTTTCTTTTATATAATTTGTTTTTTTTCGTTTATTTAATATCCTTTTTATAACTATTCTTCCTTTTACTTTTATTTAATATTATTATTTTATTTTCCTACAAAAAACTCCCTTAATAAAATCCTTAATTATCCTTTAAATAGTAACTTTATATTATAATATAAAGTTACTTTCTAATCAATATATCTAATGATAATTAATTTGGATATATTTTATTACAAGAATCTAAACTAAAAGATCTAGGTACAAATCAATATACCGAAATATAATTATAATATATATAGTACAATACTATATTTACTATCAACAATCAAAATATAATTAGTATATTGATAGTATATAAAATAATATTAAAGCTCCTGGAAAAAGACTAGTATAATAGATTCATATAGTTCAATAAATTTGCTAAAGCTCAAAAGGATATAGTAGATATATTTTCGAAAATAGTTATGGTTATAATTATTCAAAAGAAACTTTATCTCAAAGTCAATATAATAATAAAGTAGATAAAGATTGATAATAGATTCACTTTAGAAAGAATTAAAAAGATTTGTAAAGCCTGATAAAAAGCTATCAATAAGATTAAATAATATTAGGAATATTATTTTATAAGTATTTCATTTGTTATAATCCCTATTATATTCTATAATATAAAATTCTATAAAGAATTCTTGTAATTGGTTAGATTAATAAAATTGGTTGATACTTTTTGGATTGCTAATAGTGAGTTGATATACTAATTAATAAGCTCCTCTAAGTTTAGAGTAAGAGTTAATAGGTATCTGATATAATTCGAATTCAAATTAACTATTAAGATTCTTATTCCAAATAATAAAATAACTAAATTCGAATAGATGGATAAACGGATAGAGTTGCTGAATCTATAGTATAATATAATCAGTATGCTTGGAGAAACTAATATCGATTACTTTCTGAACAAATTATTTATAGGTTTTTCTACTATTGAATTTATAGAAGTTTTTTGAGCTTTTTAGAATGAGGAAGTGTTAATAAATATGTTTCAATGGAATAGATTAAATATTACAATAGATGAAGTTTAAAAATCTAAAGAAGTATATTTAATAAATAAACTAATTATTTATTAAAAAGCCCTTTTAAAAAAGCAAACCGAAATTGAAAAACTAGAATAACCAATTGCTTACAAATATAAGCCCGCTGTTTTAGAAAACAAAGCCTAATACTTAGCTTTGAAAGAAAAATATATTATTAAACAAATAGATTAATTAATCATAATCGAATTGGTTCTTTTGATATTTAAAAGACTTTACAAATATTACTTATACCAATTTGCCGAAGCCCTTAGACTCAAACCTATTTATATCTAAAGAATAAATCTCTTTCATTGTCTTCATTTCTTATATAAACATTAAGATCAAATCAATATTATTTGTATCAATAACAAATACTATAGTTAGTTTAAAAACTATAAACTAATTAATATAATATAAAAAAAGAAGATCCTTAAAATACTAAAATTTCAATTTATCAAATCCTCAAAAACGAAAACTAAGATTACTCTATCCCCTCCTGAATTATTGATTGAAGCCTACAAATAGGGATTTTTTAATAAATCTCAATTCAAATATTACTTCAATATTACTATAAAAATATATTGCTTTTTTATAATCCAATCTATAGTAATATATAATTACTACAGTTATTATAATAATCAAAACTTAGATTTCGCCTACCATTACTATTATTCATTAATACAACAAGTTTATAAATAAGATTTAAAATTCTAATAGAATACTTTCAAGTAATAAATAAACTAAGAATTCTATTTAATAACAATCCCTTTTCCGATGTTTATTATACACAAAAACGAAAACTTTATATAGATCTTTGTATATAGGAATATAAAAAACCTATACACTAAAGCTGAATTCTTGAAAACTAACTATCTTATAGTTTATATTATACATTCCACTATTGATTATAAGTATATATCAAGATATATATTAAATTATAATCACCTTAAATATAATTCAAATGAAACTATTATCTAGAGAGACTTTACGACCAGGACTTTTAATACAAATAGTATTATATTTGAAAAAGGCTACTTCTAGAATCTCAAACCGAAAAAGAACTACCAAGATTTCCTTTTTTTAATAAAGTCCGAAGATTTTATTACCACTACAAATAAATTGTAAATATTAATCCTTAATAATAATATCATTACTTTTAAGCAAAACAGCCCTATTAATATAGACAAACCCTTTATTGCTATTATAATATTATATACAATAGTAATAAGAAAATAAAATAGGAGTTTAAATACTCTATTTAAAAACAGTATAAAGTATAAAGAAATCAGAAAGGCTTATCAAAATCTGACTTCCATTTTCAATAATATAATAACAAATAGAAAGTAATATAAAATTGCTAACTTCCTTATTGAAAATTAATTAATTATTAGAAACCCTATCGAGAAAATATTAATCGATATTCTTTCTTAGAATAAATAAACTATCTTAAATAAGATTCCACAACTCCTCACTATAAATAAAGGAACATTCGATAAATAATATAATAATAAAAAAGCTATTATTCGAATCGAATATCTTTAAGCCTTTTCGAATATTCAATCCTTGAAGCTAGTATATAAAGATAAATCTTATTACAAATTATTAAACAATTCTATATCTAAAGAATAAAGGAAAATAATTCTTTTATTTAACAAAAACAAAGAAGTAATCTCTATCCCCTCTAATTCAAATAATAAAAACAATCTTGAAAAAGAACCCAAATCTAATAAACCTATACCCTATAAAAGAAAAGAAAAAATTACTACTAAATTTTCAAAAACTAGATATTCATTTATAATAAACAAAAAACCTATATTAAAAAAAGTTCCACAAACTAAAAATAATCAGATAAAGAAAACAAGAATAATCAAAAAAAACAAGATTGTAAAAAAAGCTACTACTAAAAGAAACTCACTAAAAAAAAGTTTACAACAAATTGAAACACCAAATAACAAAAGAAATCTATAAACAAAACCAAAATAATATATAACTTTACACCATAATATAAAATTGCCAAATAACTATAAGGATTTTACATATTAATCATAATATTTATATACAATTTGTTTTTCTCTTTTTTACACAAGGAAAACAATATTTCTTTCTTTCTTTTGTGTTTTCTCCTTATAGCTTTATTTAAATTCTTATTTGATCAAAATAATCAAGATACTTAAATAGAAACGAATATAATCAAATCACATAACCCATTATATAATCCAATTATCAAATGATTTCAAATAACTAATATTTATAATCCATCTTCAAATAGTTTAAAAATAACAATTAAATTTCTACCACCTACTTTAACTCTCTATATTTGTTATATAAATACATATATTACCTCTTTCCTTTTTTCTCATCTTATTATTATTATATATTTCATAATCCTATCTACTCTTTATATATTATATTTAGGCTTAGCTTATAGTATTATACAAAGGATTCTTTATATAACCTATACCACCTTCTACTCTTTTACAATATATTAAAAAACTTTTATATAAACTAAACAACTTTATTAAATTGATTATATCCTTAGATTTCTATATCCGGATCTGTTCTAGTTTTGAATAGGAAAAGTACTACTATACTTATCACGGTGTAAGAGTGTGTAATAATAGGCACCTAGATATAATATATAATATTCTACAAAGAAGAAAGAGAAAGATTTTAAAACTATATCGATTATATAGTTAATAATAATTAAGTCTTATATTAGTATAAAACTAGTATAAATCTATAATAATACCTCTCCTTTTAAAACTTACTTGTTTTAAGCAAACTATATAGATTAGTATATTTTTTTTTTTTTCAAATCATATTTTATTTTATTTTATTGAGTATCTTAATTCTAATACCTTATATATTATAGATTTTAATATCAAATCGGTCTTCGAATTGTTTAATATTTATTTTGAAAGGCCAGGTTTTTCAGAATATAAATAATAGTATTTAGTTATAATCTTTTTGTTGTTTTTTAGATTAGAGGCTGATTGTTAGGTTGGGGTATAATATTTTCATTTTATTAAATAATGATATCTATTTTTGTTATAGTTATTTAGTATTTTTTCAAATATTTATTTTTGTATTAGCTTATTCTTTCCATTCTTTCTTTCAAGAATTCTATTTTATATAATTAGGGATTTTGAATTATTAATATCAGTTTGATTTAGGAAATATATATTTTCGTTTATGGGGATAAGAAGTGAGTAATAGAATACTAGGAATATCTATATATTTTCTAGTAGTTGAATAAAGTATAAACAAGGGTATATCTTTATAATCTTATAAAAGCCAATCCATTTATTATCTAGTTTTTTTGTTTTTTATAAATAAAAGATTAAAGAATATTTAAAAGTAATTATTAATTTTTCAAATAATTAAAACCAAAATCCCGATATGAATTATATTCCACAATCCGAAATGATATTGTTGGGTAAACCATATAAAGTATAAATCTGATTTATAAAAATATTGACTAACTCTTTTATAATTAAAGTTCTTATACCAATAAAATAATACATTTTTGTTAATCTATAAACCATAACTAAAATATATTTATATATAAATTCGAAATATTTATTTTCTAAAAGGGGGGTAATATAATCAATAGATATATCTAACTATACTCGAAATAGAACCGGAACGGGTTTTAGAAAATCTAATAGGACTAATTTAAAGGATTTTGTATAGGTATATAATTCATATATTTGTATATAAGCTTTAATCTTTTGATATACATTTAACTATTAATAAAATTTAGAAATAAGATTGATAGTTTTTGTACAACTAGGATATCTAGTTAAACTAAAGGAATATATTTTATAAATAATTTATATTTTCAATTTGTTATTTAATAGTACCTAAAGCTTTTTATAGAAATATAATTTATTATTAACTATATAATAATCTTGTATTACTACTTTCATAATATTTTGAAAGTCTTTCGGTCATTTTTGTATCTATGGATTTTGAATTGTAATTATAAATTATTATACTATTTCAAATCTTATATAGATATTATTAATTAATTAGTTTATAGGTTTGTCTTTTATAGAGATTATTAAATTGGTAGGTGCTAATATAATATCCCTTTTTAATTTATTATATAGATCGATATCGAATCTAATAATTAATAATACTATTCTTTCTCTATTTTTTAAATATTTATTATTTGGGTTTAAAAGGTTTAATCTATCCTCCTTTTTATAATTCAATATATTCAGATATATCGCTTTTGTTCCAAATCGATATATAATACGAAAATTATATTAAAATAGAAATTTGGATTAATGAATTTGTTTTTAATTCAATACTTTTATTGTTATAAAATATTCTAAATTCTTATAATCTATAAGGATTTCGAACTCTTACTAAAAACCCTAAAATTCAAAATACTATTCTTTTATTGATTTGATTATAACAAGAAGCTCTTTATTATATATTTCATAATTATATTCAACCACAAAGTATTTAAAAGAAAAATACATTATTAGCCATAAAATATTATCTTCATTATACTAAAAAAGTACCCCTTCGAAAGCTCAATCCGAAGTATCGGTTTCCAGAATAGTATATTTTCTATGATCAAAGTAGATTAATATTAGTATAATAGTAAAAGCAATTTTTAAAATCTTAAAAGTAATATTATATTCTTTATTCCATAATCAAAGATTGTTTTTTTGTAATAGATTATTCAAGATACAATAGATTTTGGAAAAATCTTTAATAAATCGTTAATAGAAATTAGCGAATCCTAAAAAGTATTATAAATCTTTAATTGAAATAGATTGTTTCTATAATATAATAGCTTCAATTTTATTGGAATCCATTTTGATATTATTTGTAATTATAATTAGATTGAAGTATTATATAAAGGTTATTTCAAATTCATATTTATTGATATCAATTTGTAAATCTATATCTATTAGTTTTTGAATAATAGTATAAATGTATTCTCTATATTCAAACAAATTGTTGGAATAAATAAGAATATCATTAAAATATACTATACAATATTTATCGAGCTTATTGAATAAAGTGTAATTGATATAATACTAAAAAGATACTAATATATTATATAATCCAAAAAGCATTACTAATAATTCGAATAAACCAAAACATATAATAAATACTATTTTCTATTCATCCCTTTCTACAATATAGAATTTGTTAAATACAGCAATAATATCCAATTTAAAATATACCTTGGCATTATACAAAATATCAAATGTTTTTCTTATAATAAATAAAAAATAACAATTCTTAATAATAATATTATTTAAATTACAATGATCCTAATAAATACAAATTTCTCTATTTAGTTTTATTACTAAAAGTAATAATATAATATTATAGAAATACAATTCTTAAATAAATCCTTTAGATAGATTTTCGTTAATTCATTTTCTAACTATTTCAAATTCTAAAAGCGAAAGTAATTTATTCTTGAAATATAGTGATTCTTTATTTAATATAAATTCAATCTTATAATCCCAAACTCTTCTTGAAAATAAGATTTCAACATTTCGAAACAAAAAAGCTAATAGTTTATCCTATAGCCAGAAAAGTAATTTGTTTTATATTTCATTATCACTGAAATTCAGTTTTCCAATAAGAAACTTTGCTATATCGGTTTCTATAATCTTATTTAAACAATCCTATTAATAGTAATCTTAAATGAATTTATATAAATATATTAATATTATTATTAGGGCTTTAATAATAATACCTTTTCCTTGAAAAATATATTTACAATTTTGCTTATTAAAATCAAAGTTGTATTCGAATACCTAGTCTAATTTGTATTAGACTTTTTCGATTTAATCTAATTCTTTCTAAGTTACTTTTATAGCTTAAATACTATCCTATTTACAGAAAGATACAAAACTTGAGGCTTAAAGCTAACAGATATCTTTTATATTTGGATTGAAGTTCAATAATTGTTTTGATAGAGGTATTGCTAATAATAATAATAATTCTTTTATTGGATTTGATTACTTTCGTTTTTGGTTAACAATTTTGTTAATAAATGCCGGATATAAAGTGAATTGATTTTGGATTATATTGGTTTATAAAGCTATATTACTATTATAAGCTATAGTATAATAGTAATTTCTATTGGATGTAAGAGATAGTTCAATAAATATATCCTCAAAATCGATTAATTTATAACTACTATTAATATCTTTTATAATTGGTTTATAATAATTATTTATTCAATAAACATTTCGAAGAAATATTTTAATTAATAGTAATATATTCTAAATCTTTTTTGGGGATTTTCGTTTGTAGATAATAACAATAATATCAAATTGTTGAAATGATTAAACAATTGAGGTTTGATATTTATATATATTTTTTGGGTAGTATTATATTATATAATATAGGGAGGTGAATAATAGTATTATATTTGCCCAATCTATATATAGATTATAATATTGTAATTAAAGTAATCCAAAGATAATAAGAGTATTAGAAAACAATTTTGTAATAAAGAATATCTAGATTTCTTGGTGTAATCCTATTACTATAGATATTATAAAATATTCGGTGATAATATTAGCAATATTACTATCAATTAATTGGAGTTATTAATAATATAGTAAAGGTTTTATATAAATATTATATTGGGCGATAAAGGAGTGATCAGCGAAAGCTTTACCGGAATATTTATTGTTAATTAAATTAATTATATTAAAAAGGGAACTATATACTAGGAATATAATAATTTAAATAAATAGAGATTTACTATTTATAGAATTGAACTGTAACGGTTTATTATTATTTACTATTTATTTAATCTATTCCTTATCTTTATTTGATTTTTATAAACGATTTATTATAGAGATAAAGTATTTCTCTAGAAATTGTAAACTCTAGTTAGAGAAGGGGATATTATAGTGCTTCGAAGGGTATTTGAGATACTCTCAAAGAGTAATATCAATTCATTTTCAATATAGTTTTAGAATATATTAAATTAATATTGGTAAAGGTTTTCTTGAAAGTTTTGTTTTAAATAATATAGATTATTATAATCGCTTTGATTTAAATAATTATTATTATAATTACTTTAATTAGATTGACTTCTAATATATTCTCTATTATGATATACTTCTTTCTATAAACTCTATATAGTATTTCGAGTAGTTCTTTGTATATCGGTAGTCTTCTTTGTTTTGTATTTCTATATAGAATAATTTACTTTTTTATAATAATAGTAAAATCCAAAGTGGCATTTTTCTTTACAATTTCACTTTCGTTGTATTTTAATAATATCTAGATTTATTGGATCACTAATAGATTGTGGAGGGGTAGTTATTAATCTTATTGAATTAGAATGAGGTTGATTGTATAGGGTTTTTATTATTATATTAATAGAAATAATATAATAAATGTTTTTTCTATAGTTTTGGCTCCAAATATCGAATTTTCTTGTTTATTCTTTGATATCATTGAGTATATATAGATTTGAGTTTGCCTAGATCAAAAGCTTTAGTTTATTAGAGACTTTTTGTTTTAATATTAGGATTATTTTTTTATTAGATTTATAGTATTGTTTTCCTAAATATTCTAGATTGATATAGAAAGTAGAGAAGGGTATATATTTTTCTATTTTTAATTTATTGAACTGTATAGCTGCTTTCTATTTTGAATCAATTGTTATATAAAGAGTATTAAATTTTTTGAGGAATGTTTTAGTAATCTTATAGATTGAAATATTTACTAAAATTTCATTGATATTTTATAAATGTTTTTGGTGTATGTGTTTTTCAATAAGAGAGGTTATATAAAGTATCTTTTTTCTTTCTGTATTAACTATAATGGAATTAATTCTTCAATAAAATTGAAAACCCTGTTTTTATATTAGGTATTTATTCTATCGAGTTATTATTATAATCTTTTTTTTTTTGAAAGGTTTTGGATTGTAAGAGGTTTATTAAGAAAATTGAGTGTTATTTTGTATAGGTTAGTTTTGTTGATTGAATTATATTTTTAAAATTGTGTTTATTTCTTTTTGAAATCGGATTTGATTATTCAGATTATTGAAAAGGATATAATTCTTTTGTTTATTTGGAGTATTGTTTTTTATTTTATAGAGAGTATTTAAAGTGTTATTTATAATATTGAATAAATAAACAAAGTAATTATAGTATTCTAGTACAATATTAATAGATATATGAAGATCGGTATTAATGAGTTTTGATAATTCGTTTACAAAATACTATTATTCGCTATAGATAATATAAATGAATATACAAATCTGATTATATATTAGTATTTGGTTTATAATAAATAAACTTAGAATATTTGTTATTTTTGAAAACAAAAATAAAAACAAAAACAAGAACAAAAACGAGAACAAAAACAAAAACAAAGACAAAGATTATTTTTAGATTAGATTATTAAAAGAAAATAGTAATAGGGTTTTGATAAAATAGAATATATTATTATAGTATAAGAGTATACAATAATAAGCACCTAAGTATAATATATAATATTCTATAAGAAAGGAAGAGAAAGGTTCTAAAACCATATCGACTATATAGCTAGTGATGACTAAGCTGTGATGTGAGGCTAGTATGAACCCGTGACACTAAGATTGATCTCTGGAGTGTATTGGGTTCTTCATAGTAATGGATTATATAATATGATTTGAACCGAATATTAGAATAATTATAGGAGGGGATTTTAATACTAAGAATAAGCTATAGGAGTTTAATATCTTTTTAATGAATCAAGGTATAGTTTTAATTAGTTAATCGAATACCTAAGGAATGGATTTTATAGGTATTTTCGGGATACCAATATATACCTAAGAGTATATCCTTAATCTAATCTTTTCTAATATCCCTTTTATATATATAAAAGTCTATAATAAACTCTATTGTGGGTCAGATTATACTATATAGATTACCACTTTGGGAATCAGAGGTACAATAATTCTGTAAAGAACCCAATACACTTTAGAGATCAATCTTAGAATTAAAAGTTATATCTAAAGAGAGTGTATATACTACTATATATACAATCAGCTTAAAGCTTAATACTATATTAGCCCAATTGAACTATAATTGATATATATCGCATAATACTATCCCCCCCTTTTATAGAATTCGCTTCGAATTTGCTTTATAAAGAAAGATATAAATTGAAAATGATTATTATTTATTAAGAAATTCCTAATATATATTATTTATCTTTATTAGTTTCTAAGTTTTTACTATCAATTCTATCTCCTTCAAATGTTCTTCAAAATATCAATTATTAATTATTTCATTTAAGTTTCTATCCTTATTTGAGTAGATTTCTTCCGATCTAGGAAGAATAAAGTCTTATCAATTTCAAACTCCTTAATACAAATCAAGATAGTAAGTATATATTCAATAAAAAGCATTTCCATATTATATATATTTATTTTCTTTTCAAAAATATATTCTTTCAATAGAAATAAATTCGGGTACATAAAGATATAGATATATAGGAATAGAGCTTTTCTTAATAAATAGATTATCAAAAGTATTAAAAGAGCTAATAACATTTAAATTATTAATATCTATTAGATCGGGGTTTTAAGAATAGAATAGATTCTATAATATTTATAAAACACTAAAATAAGATAGATTATTAAATCCATTCATTATACATACAATTAACTATTATATTATTTAAATAAAATCGGGATACAAATAGAGAAGAATAAGCTATTGAATAAGACAATTTCTAAATAATATTAAATCCATTATAGAAAATCAAAATCTTATTCGAATCGAACCAATTCTGTTTATATGTTACGGGAGCTGCCTCTAGGGTCACGTGGAAGTGTCTAGAGATCTCT
>JBBMOJ010000635.1:0-18314 GCA_038090695.1 Sclerotinia spermophila | reverse complement strand
TCCTATAGATCTAGATATTAATTCCTCGATCCCCTAGATCCCCTAGATCCATCACATGATCTTTCGACTATATGACGCGGTATGTTGGATGCCATCGTAACACCTATATGTATATGAACCACGTTATCTATTTTGTATAATATGAATTATACAATTCAGGAAATAATAAAAATACTATTTATTATATAATATGTAGTTCTATTTGTAAAAAAGAAGTAGTAATATTATTAATCGATAAGTTTATTATGTATATCTTAGTAGGCTAAATAAATAATAAAGAAAATAATACAACTTTTATTAGCCGATACAATTCAAAAGAATTCTAAGATATTATTGTTGATATAGGAGTATCAAATTGGTTAATAATAAGTTATAATTAATATCTAGTATACAAAACAAATATCGAAGATATTCAATTCAATATAAAAAGAATAGGTGTTGCAAAAGTAGTATTCGGAATTAGTAGAGTAGAATCATTGGAATCAATAATATTACAATTACTTTTAGAATCTATCGAATTCTATATTATAAAATCAGAAACACTTTTTTTATTATCTTTTAACAATATAAACCAATTTAAAATATACTATAATAATATTATTAATATTATCGTTTCATTTATAATTCAATATCTATATATTCAATACAATAATTATATTGTTCTTTTATAGTATATTAATATATAACAATTCATTTAATAGATAATCAATAATAATAAATATTATCTCACCGAACTTAAACTTTGGAGATTATATTAATATTTTGGATATTTGTTTATCTAAAGATTTCACTGAATACTCTAATATATAAAATATAATAATATATCTGGAAAGGAAATCAATAAATTTACGAAATTCTGTGAATATTATTAAAAGCATGGAAAATCCCTAGGAAGATTTAAATTCAATTTGAAAAATGATATTAACTTTAATTACTCGATTATAATAGATATAATGTATATTGAAAAGAATCCGATATTATATATCATTAACGAAAATATACATTTTCAAATAATATAATAATTTGATAATATTTCAGTAAAATATATTTTTGATAAATTACAAATGTACTGGATGAATATCTATATTAACCCTCTCGATTATATTATATATGATATTAGGAAGAATTTTATTAATAAAGAGTTTGTTTAGTATATAATAACAATATCAATAAGAATAAAAGGCGTTTTAATCAAAGCCTATTGGTCAATCGGTCGCCCGATGATACCCATGTACAGGCGATCCCCTCCGAAACGGAGCCGGACCGCACCTGTAGAGGGGCGAACAGCCCCTAGCCTTGAAGATAAATTGCTATACTTAATCGGAGTTCTCACTTTATATATTAGTCCATTTTCATAGCACATCTGAATACCCCTAGGGAGGTCCATTACAGACATTAAGTAATATAAATAAATAAATAAATAAATATTAGTTAATCGGTATAATAGAACACTATTATATAGTTATCAAGTATATATATAAAATTATTGAGAATGAATTAAAGAATTCAATAATAAAAGAAATAATATTACAAATAATAATAAAAACTATAAATGATATTGCTGGATTAGATAGCTTAATACTAATTCTATTCGTTTTTAGTATACTTCCTAGAATGAGCGAACTTGATTTACTAATACCAACTATATTACAATATCAAAATATAATCAAAAAAGCAATAAACAAGATTGCGAAACTATAAACCAAGAGATAAATTATTAATGTATTAAAACAAAAAAATAAACTATCTATAATAGCTATCTATAATCTTCCTCTAAACTCTAAAATCTTAATATAAAAAGAAGATAATATATAAATAGAAGAATAGATTGAATCTCACTTTTTATTTAATATTAGAAATGAGATATACATTATTCAACTCAAAAACAATACAATAATAGAATTCCAATCTATATAAATAAAACTATATTTGAAGGAAATATAAAAGTAACTATTGTAACAGGAATTATAAAATCAAAAACAACTTTAATAATAAGAATATCAGAATAAAGGATTACAATAATAGGAATAGAAACCCCAAATATTAGAATAACTAAATAACAATATATTATAGATTGTTTTATTATTAATACAAAGATTATATAATATTATAAATATAATGAGATTACTAAATAATAATACTAATATTAATATTATAAAAGATTTCATTGATATTGAAAGTATTATACTTCCAGACTTAACAATTTACCTTCCGAATAAGGTAGATAATAAAGATAAAGAAGGTGAAGATTATAGCGAATCATATACTATAAAACTAGTAATCTATAAAGAATTGAGAAGAAAAGAGATTAATGGATTTATAGAAAATAGTGTTTCGAGATTGTTTGTATTAATAGTATATTATTAAATACTAGAATCTTTAATTTACAATCTATCGATGAAATGAAGAATGAAGATATAAACAAAGTATTTCCTAAATTTCGATTAATTCTATAAGTATAGAAAGATTAAGGTAAAGGTATTGTATTAATAAAGTTATCTATAATTCAACACATCAACCAATATATTATACTAGTAGTAATGGTAATTCTGAATAATAATAATAAGAATATCAATATATATATTCGGGATATTATATAGATATATATTCAATCAATAATTAATCTGGTTAGAAAGTTTTTTGCCCATCTACTGATCGAAATGGATATATTAGAAGGTTCTATTTTAAAGATTGTATAATCCTTTTATAGCGTTCCCGAAATAGGTAACCATTGGTTTAGTATATATTATAAATATTATACTAATATATTAGGTATAGTATAGTTAATCTATAATCTATATCTATTATATATAATAAAAGATAATCTAAGTTTTGTAGTTATTAGATTTCAGATAGATGATATACTAATAGTAGTAGATATAGTATTTGTAGAATGAAAGTAATCTGAATTCAATAAAGCCAAATTACTTGTTAAAGATTGCGAAACATTTATTATTATAAAACCCTTAAAATTCAATAGTGGTTTAATCATTCAAAATGATAATAGTTCGATATACCTCAACTAAAAGAAACAATACAAAAACCTACAACTCATCAAATCAGAACCTATAGATATATACGGAATACAAAGAAAAGTCAGAAAAGTAATAATAATAAAGGATTAATATATTACTTAATATATACGAAATATATATATAGTAATAATATATCAATTGGAAACAATCTTTGATTTATTATATATATTATAAATTATAAATTCGAAAGAGAATAATACGAAATCACTTAATAAATATATCCAATAGCAAATCAATAATTCTAAGAAAGGCCTGAAATTTGTTCTATTAGATATCGATTCTCTCAAATTAATAGTATTTACAAATACATCCTTTACCAACAATCAAGATTTGTCCTCCCAAATTGGATATATTATAATACTAATAAATAAAAATAATAGAATAAACACTATATATTAATTATCCATTAAATACAAACAAATTAAAAGAAATATATTAGTATCAGAATTCTACAGAATAATCCTAAAGTTTGATATCAGCGCAATAATAAAAAATACAATCAATAATATTTTCATATAATACAGGATTCTATTAATTATATATACCAATTCAAAATCACTCTATAATTGTTTTACAAAATTCAATATTATTAATAAAAAGAGATTAATAATTAATATTATAGCTATCCAATAAACATATAAGAATAAAGAGATTATAGAGATTAAATAGATTAATAAAGAATCTAACCCTACTAATACAATAACTAAATCAAAACTCTACCAAACATTCAAGGATTTGATTAATAACAATAATATTAAGATCAAGATTATAAAATAGATTGAAAAAGATTAAAGTATTAATAAAAAAAAAGAAGAAATAAAAAGGTTGAATATAAGGAAGAATAATTAAGAAGTATAAATTCAATAATCTTAAAGAGTTGCTAATATTAGGATATAGATTATATAATCATACTAATATCTCGGCACAGCCCTAGCAACTATATTAAACAGATTCATAGCTTTTTAATTTAGATCCTTAAGCAATACAACAATATACAACTAAAGCATAGTACTATATTGGCTTCACCATTCCCCAATGGTGATACCAACAGATATTAATAATAATAAATATTAGGTTCCAATCTATTTTAAAATAATTCGGTATCTTTTTTGATCAATGTTTATTGTTTTTTCAATATATTAAAATTCGGATTACTAAAGCTATAAAAATAACCTTATATATTAAATCAATAGTATAAATAATCTATAGTTTATTGGTATTCTATGTGTAAAAAACTATTATTATATATATATTCCTTATAACTTTTTATAAAATAGAAATATAGTATAGTGGTTAATACTATTGGAAATCATATGTACTATATACTACTTGGTGGTATGTGCCTTTAGCTTCTCCCTATAAATCTCTTTTCTATTATATAAATAGCAACTTTATATTATATATAATTTACATTTTATTTCTGATAGATTATAAATATTATATTATAATAGTTTTATTATTATATTTATAATATATAAAATACAAAATATTTTTACTATTATAAAATAATAGATATGATTATTGCTAATACAATTCAAACGAAATAGAACTCTATTGTTATTTTCAAAGATAATAATTGAATTGGATTTTATAAATCTATTTAAATAATAATGATATTAGTTTCTATTTTGGAATTATATATAAAGATAGAAATAGCATTTGAAATCAATTATATAAATATTGTTGATTGAAAGAAAAGAAAAGGAATTGTATTCTCTATTATTAATTCTAGTTTGATTTTGATGTATTGTTTTTAATTAATGTTTATAATTAATGAAAGTAATTTTATAGGTATTTGGATATATTTATTGATATTCAATAAAATTATAAATATATAATATATTCAAAAGTTTCAAAAATATTTCGTTTGAGAATTATTCGATTCCAAAACTAAGATTGTATAAATCTTTTTTGATTGTTTATTTGATTATCAATATAAGATATTTGTATTTCAATGATTTATTACAAATAATAAAATCTATTCTCAAATATTAAACTCACTATTAGAAACAGAAGTTTAATAGATTTAATGTAATTTCATCTTAACTGTAAATAAAGATTTATAAGATACATTATTTATATTACAATAAACTAAAAGAATTCCTCAAGATATAATTAACCAAACTATAACAATAAATATTGTAACAAACAATACAAAAAGAAAAGATGTTCGAGAAAAGAGAAGAAAATATTATAGTAAAAATCGTAAAGGAAAAATAGGAAACATTTTCAATAGAATTAATAAAAAGGAATTACTCTATAAATTCTATAATAAGAAAGAACATTAACGAGATCAATATCATATATGTTACGAACATTCTAGTGAAAGAGGATTGTACATCGATAATACTGAGTATTCAATACACATAATAGTTTCGCTATACACTATAATATCCATATGATTTGAAGCAATTTTATTGTTTTTTTTTCTCAATAATTGTTCTATCAATATCTATCAATTCCTGAATATTGAGCTTTCGAATATACTCTTTGAGTTTTTATTCTATATTTAAATCAATAGTATTGTTTAACAAATCCATTTTATAAATCCTTTCTTATATATATTTATATAAATGTATTATATAAAATATATATATGATATATATATATTGAAACCGAAAACCTATACTATAAAAACAATTGCTTTTAGAAGTCTCCCTACTACTATATCGTTGTCAATATATACATACAGTATTGAAAGCCTTCTGGATTGTATTACTCCAATTGCTCAAGGGCCTCAATCACCTTTCAACTATCTGTAGAATTAGTAATAGGTTTTATACTTATTATAATCAAAATATGATTCGAAAGAATTAATAAGATTGAAAGAGATATATAACAAATAGATAAAGCCTTTACAACTTTTGCAAATCAATTCGCAAACGATAATAAAGAGAATCGATATTAATATCAATACATTTTAGAGATCAAAAACGCTATACTAATTGTACTTCTGGGATTAGTATATAATGATCGATATAGTAATATACTGTTAGTGATATTAAGCACCCCAAAAATGTTCTATTCAAAGGTAACGAAAATGCTCTCAATGTTTTAGGTATCTAAATCTATCAATTAGTTTAATACTATCTACACCTTTCCCTCTAAGGAACCGAATACAATCTGTTTAAAAGCAAGGAGAAATAAAAAGGATTAGGAATATATTAATAAAACAATTCTAATTATAGCAAATAAGGAAATCTATTATAGGGAAATTAGCTCCTTCCTTTTTCAATTGAAAATAAAAAGTACAATACCAAAACTAACCCTTAGAAAAGTCCTTTATTTATAAAAGAACAATACTGAATAGTTGCTATAATACAATACAACCGCTATTTACATTGATCTATTGAAACCCGAAAATGCTAATTGGATTAGAAAGGCAATAGAAGGGCTTGGGATTTGCTCTTTCGAAATCTGGTATATATATATAATATCTATAGTATCTTATAATTTCTATTGGATTGAAGGCATTTTTACTTTTCTTCTTAAAAAACTTATTAAAGAAGAAATTGTTGTATAAACTGATAAGGAGTTAGTAGTATATTGATTATCTTATTATAATATTAATCTAATTATATATAAAGCAATATAGATTATTGGATTCAAAGTTTTTATTTTGTGATTTAGGCTTTTCAATGATAGCTTGTTTTCAGTGTTTTTGGATAAACTAAGGGGATTGTAATTATATAGCAATAGATGCTAAGGGTATTACAATCCCTATACCTACTATAAAGAGGTACACTATTCTACTTATAATAAGAAGATCGATAAGTATATAAAGGAATCTATATATTAGCAATATATTAGTACTATACAATATACCAATTATCTAGATTCTTTTAAATCAAAATATCTCAACTACCCTATTACCCCTAAGGTATATAACAAGAGGGTTGTTGTTTTGATCCAATAAAAAAGAAAAACTATTAAAGTGATAGGTCTCAGAGTATATCAGGACTTATACCAATCAGTATTAATAAGCAATCGTTAATTACTAATACCCACCTCCTCTCTATAGGTGATTATATCTACAGTTTCTATTTTAGGAATTAGAATTATTATTTATAAGAATAATACAAATAGCAAAAAGCGTTAATATAATTAGAGCTTAGATCAATCTAGCTCTATAGATATTTTAATAGTAAGATTGTAATATATCGCTTTCCGAAAGAATCTCAACAAACTAGCCCTAACCAATAAAGTCTTTAGATCTATAGATATAGAGATAGTAAATTACAAATCATTTAAACCAAATAATCTTATATTAACTTTTTTTCTATAATTAATATAATCGATATATACTCATCTAGGGATAAGGGGTTTACAATTGTATAAACTAATATTGATAAGGGATATTTGAATTATATTACTCTACTCCAATTAATCTTCGAGGTTTTAATAGATGTGATCTGTATATAAAAACCCCAATTATATTCGAATAATACAATCCAAAGCTATATAATATATAATAGATATCAATCAATAAATTACTGAACAGAACAATAGACTTCTGAAGAAGGGGAGTCGGGCCTACGAGTAATCATATATATCTGAAAAAAGATTGATTTTATTATCCAGTAAATAGAAAGTTTAAAAAGTAGAGATTTATTATGGATTAGAATAAATAGTTATTCGATTTTGAATATCTATTAAGCCCTTTTTGATCCAATAATAATGGATTATATAATATGACTTGAACCAAATATTTGAACAATTATAGGAAGGGATTTCAATACTAAGAATAAACTATAGAAACCTAATATCTCATCAACAAATCAAAGCGCAGCTTTAGTTGGTTAATCGAATATTTAAGGAATATACTTTATAGGCACCCCTGGGGTACTGATATATATCTAAGAGTATATCTTCGATTTAATTTTTTCCAATATCCTTTTTATATATATAGAAATCTATAATAAGCTCTATTATAGATCCGATTATACTATATAGATTACTACTTTGGGAATTAGAAATATTATAATTTTAAATCAATTTTATTACTAAATAAAGGAATTGGACCTATCTAGATTAGATGGATTAATAGCGAATCGTTTGGTTTGTTTAGAGACTTTTGAGATCCAAACAATAATGGATATCGAGTAATATATAGGTGAGCTGGCGAAGGCTTTTAATGATTCTATTTGTATTATCGGAAGTCCTAATTGGGGTTCAATAAAAGCTTTACTTTAATAAACTAATAAATATAAGAAAGTATATTTAGTATATTATAAGGCCTAATAGAATAGCGATTTTGAATTTATAATAAATATATATTATAACTTATAATAAGTGATTCGAAAAGCTAAATACGTTTATTAGACAATAAGACTTGATAATATTGTAAATAATAAGGAGTTATATAAAGTAATAGGTTGGTATAAATTTATTTTTAAGAGTTTATTTAAAACCCTTTCTTTATTGATTGATGGATATATTATTATTGAAACAAAAGTGAAGATAGAGGTTTTTTTCTTGATTATTTTCGATTGGTTTAAGGCTGATAATAATTTATTAATCGATCTACTGGTTCAATATAAAGGTTCCATTATTCTTCTATAGAAAAGAATAATTATTATAAAAGAAATAGAAAAGTATACTATTAGGGTCAATTGTATATCTTTTAATATTGATCGGATAATAATATATTTTCTAAAAGTTTATTAGAGAAATATAAAAAGAGTAACTTATAAGATCTTTGTATTCTATTTAATACTCAATTACTATTCTATAAGGTAGAAGTTGCTTGAAATTGTTATATTATTTAAAGTAAATAAGAAAGATAGATTATCCCTAAGGTTATAATAGTGTCATGGCGCCAACTATATATTCTGTAGTTGTCTTTGTGCCTTAGATACAAATCATTAGTATATCCTATTTTCTATAAATAGGATCTCTCTTTTCTATAGCTTTTAATTTTTATGATATAATATAAGTTTTTATTTGTATTCTGATAGTTTGTACTATCAATAAGAAAGCTATTATAGTTTTATTTTAATTAATTCTATTGAAATTGTATATCAATTATACTTGTTGGAAATCATATGATATATGATATACTAAGCAGTATACTAGTAACAAATAATCCTTTTTCTGACAGGTTATAAGCCCGGATGGCGTAGTAATAAAGTGTATCATTTAATAGATACGAGACCCACATCCAGTATAAACTTGATAGATCAGAAAAGTGGATCCACACAATCATATGCAATCTAGTAGAAATGAGGTTTAGCTCCGCTCCCTGATTACAAAGCACAGAGCTAGCTCCCGAGGAAGGAGCTGTAGAGTATACTACTTAAGAGGGCGTATTGGAAATCAAATGATATATAATATACTAAGCAGTATACTAGTAACAAATAATCCTTTTTCTGACAATACTGATTGTATTTATTGCTAATCGACCGTGCATTCTTGCTGTTGTTGTTTAGGGACTTTACTTAATTGTTTCGATTCTGAGGGTATTCTAAATATAACTATATCTATATTAATACCTATATCTAATCTAGTATCTAGCCTGATCCTGTATCACTCTTTCTTAAATTATATTGTTAACTCTATTGAAATCGATATTACTAACTTTATTAACTTGTTTAATAATCCAATTACTGCTCATTTTATTATTATACGAACTATATTTTCATTAATCAAATCGATTATTAACTCTTTATAATCCTAAATTGCTTAGTTTAAAGATATAAATAATATATTGAAGACTGCTATTTGTAATATTTCTCAAACCCTACCCTACCAAAAATACTTTATTGTTTTTGAGAAGTTTAATAATAATGAGTAGGATATTGTAAAATATTAAGATTAATATACTATCTTCTATAGTATAATCAATTATTATTTGATTACAGATTATAAAAATGAAATAGAATTCCAAAAGATTATATTTCTTACTAATTTATTTTCTAGCCTTGTATATACAAATAACCAAATCTATTTTGATGTAATTATTAATAATCTATATAATATTAATCTTTAGTTAATTGAATAATATATTGTATTAAATATCTAATAGGAATTAAATAAAGAATATCAAACTCTTAGTCTTTCTTATAAGGCTTTTATAGATTATAATAAATGTAAAATAAAGAAAACCCTATTTAGTAACTTTATTATTGAGTTTAAATAATTTGTTATAAAATATAAGAAGACTACCAAACAACAAGTTTCCAATCTCAAGTTTAAAGTCTTCCAAGAACTAATCGATATCTTTATCAATTGTTCTAGTAAACCTTTTGTTACTGATATTGATATATAGATTGTTTAATAGTAAGGAATTTATAATGATTTAGAAGAAAAAGCCTACCTAGATAATCAATATAAGAATCAAAGCATCAATTTCAATTATAATTAATCGAAGCCCTATGTTAAAAAATCAGCTGCTCTTATTATAATCCCTATACTAAATACCTTTAATAATCTAATATAATTAAATGCTATTTGTTAAAATCAATACTCCTTGACTTGTTATATTCGGGATCAATATATTGAATTCAGTTTTTATCTTTATTATAAAAAGCCTAGTTATATCAAAAGCAATTACAAAAAGAAATAGATTAATAATATAAAATATAATATCAATTCAAGCTTCAAATATATTCCAAATACTAATTGTTTCTTTATTACAAATCAATATTAGAATTCTAGATTCTATTATAATCTAACTACCCTTTTCTATCCGAATATATTCCAATCTACTAATTGCTTTTTTGTCCTTTAAATACTATTATATTTTACTTCCCCAATTCTATCTAGATATATTTAAGAACTTAATCTAAAAGGATTTATTAAAGGATCTATTTAATCAAAAAAAAATAGAAATTCAATTCCCCAACCAGATATATTAAAAGATTAATCTCGATTTATAATTACAAATCGAAATCCTTTATAGAAAATTTATCTTTATAGATTAGAAGATCTATTATATTTAGGGATCCTTTGTATTTTAAATCAATGAATAATAAATCTCTCAAAATCTCAACCGAAATTTCTCCTATACTTAATATAATTATTTTGTTTATTAGATTAATAGATAGTGGGGTTATAGAATATAGTTTTATTAATAAAAAACTTATTTCCAAATTCTATATCCCTATATACCCCTTCCTTTATATTTGTTACCTGCTTTTTACTAATAGGAAAACCTTCAATATTCTATTTCAATATATATTATTAGATATATAAATCAATAATTATAAAGAGTTAGGTTTATTCTATATAATTACTCTTTTGGATGTAGACTCTATGATCCTTGGCTTTCTATAGCTCCAGTGTTATAATCCTACTATTGATTGGGTAGCAATAATCTTAAAATTTATATTTATATATTGCTTTAGATATTGCTATTCTATTAATTCTATTGCAATTGTTGTTTCCAACCCTATACTAATCCCAGCTAATATTATATTGAAATTAGACTTATATTATATAATAGAAGATTAATATTGAGATTCTATTAAGCTTTGATAATAGAGATTGTTAATAAAAACTTTGAGAATACTTTATTATTATTCCAAAATCCTTTAATCCTTTTTGAGTTTATTGATTCAACTCTAATAGTAGTTGAAGGAATTGTTATAGAAAACCCCGGAATTATAATATATATATAATTGTTTAAGCTTAATTGTTATTATATATTTCAAATCTTTAAAGCTATAGATATCTGTATTAGAATAATTCCAAATTAATTGATTCTAAAACTAGTTTAAGTATAGATTGTTGTTGGTTTTAGGTTATATAAAAGATTATTACGAAACAAGAATATTCTATTTCTATTAAGTATATCATTGTTGCTGAGTTTTTCAAACAAATTAATCGATATATTATAAAGTATTCGATAGGAAATAAATAATAAAAAATTCCTTATAATAAATAGTTTTATTCAATTCTATAAAGATTAGAAAGCTTATATTATAAAAATATTCTAGAACGAATTGAATAGAGTTTGTGAGCTATATCGGATAATAATTAATAATTTTATTCAACTATACTGTAGTATTGTTGAAAGGAATATCGAGAAGTTTATAGAAAAAACTAATCAACCCATACCCTCTATAATAGAAATTCAAAACAAATTATTATTTTGGTTTTGCAATTTGTTTACTGATTTCTTATCTTCCTTTGTAAACGAGTTTCTATTGTAGTATTTTTGGGATTACAAAATTGAATTTATATTAAATAAAGAATTTTTATATCAGAAAGATTATTCAATATTTCTAATCAAGTTTTAGATTATCTTTAAATAACTCGATGATAATCTCAATAAAGAATTCATTTGTAAATCCCATTTCCAATTAGCTATTCTACTTTTTCTTATTACAAAGTCTAAAGAGGGTATTTCAATTTGCTAAGATTATTGTAAACTAAACAATATTATTATTAAAAACTAATACTCTTTATTATTAATTAAAAAGACCCTTGATATCTTATGCTATATTAAAATTTATATAAAACTAAATATTATTGCTATATTCAATAAGCTACAAATTGTAGAAGATTACAAATAGAAGATTACTTTTACAATTTGCTTTAGTTTATTCAAGTTCTTAATAATACCTTTCAGTTTTTGTAATATTTCTATTTCATTCTAAAATTATATCAATTATATTCTTTTCAATCTTTTAGATAAGAATTGTATAATATATTTAAATAATATTTTGATTTATTTCAATAATATTATAGATTACTAAAAACAAATCTACAAAATCATTCAGAGATTTATCGATATAGGTTTACAAATCGATATCAATAAATACAAATTTGAAATAAAAAGAATAAAATACCTTGGCCTGATTATTATTTCAAATAATATCGAAATGGATTCTAATAAGGTTAAAATTATTCTCAAATGAAAATCGTTAATTAAGCTTAAAGACCTTCAATATTTTTTAGGATTTACTAATTTCTATTAATATTTTATTTATAATTTTTCTAAGATTATAGAATTGTTAAATTGTTTATTAAGAAAAGAGAAAATATAGAATTGGATTAATAATTAGAAGAATACTTTTAAGATATTGAAATAAATCTTTATCTCTACCCTAGTTTTTGTAATATTCAATTATTATTGCTATACAATTGTTGAAATAGATACTTCGGATTGGACTGTAGATAGTATTCTTTTATAATACAATAATAAAAACCGATTACGCTTAATTGTATATTTCTCCTCGAAATATAATATTGTTAAATATAACTACGAAATCTATAATAAGGAATTATTTGTTATTATCAAATTATTAGAAGAATAGAGATCTAAACTATACAAAATACAAAAGCTATTCGAAATTATTATAGATTATAAGAATTTAGAATATTTCATATCAACAAAAATACTGAATCAAAATAAGCCAAATAAGCCGAATTCCTATTTGGTTTCAACTTTTGTATTATATATCGATTCAATTATAAAACAATTCGCTCCAACATATTAAACCGAATAATAAAAGATCACTTTATATATATAGATTCCAATAATGATCAAATTAAAAATCAATTACAAACAATTGTTCTAAAAAAAGTATTCAATATTACTATATTCAAGAATCTTATTCAACAAATAAATAATAATATTAATTTCATTGCAATCCTTATAAATATAATTATTCCTAATATCAATAAACCAATCAATAATCTTATTAATAAAGTATACAAATTATTCGAATTGATTATTGTTATATACAAAACATTTCGGAATCCAATTATTTATTATTAGCTATTATCAATCCGAAAGAATCTCCAAATTGCTTTATACGATTATAGATTAATCAATAATAAAATCTTTTATTGAAATCGCTTTTTTATTCCTTTCTCTATTGAATTCTATATATAGATTATATACCAAATATACTCCATCAAACCTATTAGATATCTCAATCAAATAAAAACTATTAATCTAATCTTCTGTATTTATTGATAACTCAATATATCAAAGGAAATCAAAACTTTTATATAAATCTACTAATTCTATTTCCAAATCAAAACCTTTCACTTTATTGTACCCGGATTTCTAAAACCCTTATCAATACTATTTCGCTCCTAATTCGATATCTCCATTAATTATATTATATTATTATTAATTAGTAAACATTATAAAAAGAAGTATCAATATATTATTATAGTCGTTTATTATTTAATAAAGATATATTACTTTATATTAGTAATAGGATTATTTACAAAGGAGCTTATTAATTGATTCATCGAAAAAGTTTATTATTTATATAATGCTTTCAACAATATTATTTTTGATAAAGATTCACAATTCGTTTCAGAATTCTAGAAACATTTATTGGAATACTTATCGATCACTCTAAAACAATCCTCTTTGTTCTATCCAAAATCCGATAATCAAATAAAAAGAATCAATATAATAGTAGAATAATATCTTAAAGCCTTTATGAATTTCTATTAGAATAATTGATTTGATTAATTTCCACTTATAAAATTCATATTTAATAATACTACTTTAGAAACTACTAGTATATCCCTATTCTTTACAAATTACAACTTTCATCTATAATTCAACATTGAGTCTTCTTTATTTATATCCCCAAACTTATTATATTAAAAAAAATATGAATTCCTAAAAGCTAATGAGATTGTAAATCGATTCGATTTTATTTTAATGAAATTGAAAACTCTTATTATTTAGTTTATTCAAAAATATAAGGATTATACTAATAGGATTTGTATTAATATTCCTTTATATAAAGAAAATAATAAAATATAAATTAGTATTAGAAATATAAAAACTAATTGCCTAATAAAAAAAAGCGATAATAAATAGGACAGTCTATATAAGATTCTTAAAATTTATAAATGTATTTATTGACTATAATTATTTATTAGTTTTAAGATTTTTCTTATATTCTATAATTTATTATTTCAATCACTTTCTTACTCATTTGAATTAACTGGTTAGAATATAATCAACAAAACTGAATCCTATTAGAATCAAAACTGTATCTTTAAAATGGATAATGAAATAAGCGAAAAAACCAAACAATAGGAATTCAATAAATTCCTTGATTATTATAATAAAGATAGATTCCACTATCAAATCAAATAGAAATATTATCTAGTATTCTAATAATCTACCGAAAACCTTTATAATTAGGAAAACACAATCATTGCTTTTCACCTAACCAATTCAAACAAATTAAACCTACTCATTTAAATAGAATTCAAAAAACCTATCAATCCTAATACTCTATCAATATTAATATTAAATATATTTCCAAATCGAAACCAAAACAAATCTAAAAAGCTCTATCAATTAATTACTACTCCAAAAAAAGTTCATTTTAATTTAATAATAGAAATTAGAGTATTTTAATACTATTTTTGTTTTCCTAAAAGTTATATATATTATAATCATAGAATCGATCGCTTTAAGCAGAAGGTATTATTACAACACCAACTATATATTCTATAATTACCTTTATACTTCAGGTATAAACTATTAGTGTATTCTATTTTCTATAAATAGGACCTCTCTTTTCTATAGCCTTCTACCCTTATAATACAATATAAGTCTTTACTCGTACCCTAAAAAATAGTCAATCACTTTTATATTATATATTAACAAGAGCTTTGAGAGATATATTACTAATCAGATCTTATAAATAGCTATAAGATTTAATATAATCAGTCTATAACATTGTAGAGTATTATCTAAACAGGTAGACACTAATCTTACAATAATATTTATCTATAATACAGAGTTTATTTTTATAATAAAGAATATAATAATACTTATTATTATAGATATTTAGGGAGTTTATAATACAGTATTCAAATAACACCTTATAAACCAAATAATAAAACAAAGCTAGCTAATAGCACTTCTCTAATTGATCGACTCTTTTCTTTCAAACTGAAAAGTTAGAATTAAGCTTAAAGGTATTATAACTAATAAGTTTCTAATAATTTGTAGAACACTATAAGGATCCCTTCTATCCCCAATCCTATATATATTATACCTTGTTAAGCTTCTTAATCAAAATACTAAATATTACTTTAACTATACCAATAATATAACAATATATTATATATCCAAGGATTTATCAATAAATACTAAGGTTCTCTAAAGAAAGATATAATAGATTATTTAGTAGGGCAACAAGAATAAGGTCTTTTTTGCTTCAAAGAAGTTCGAACTCCTATATATAATTAGGTAATATAATACTACAAACCTATTACTAATTGTTTATAGGGACCTTATTATATCACTAATTCCGATAACTACAAGTTTCAGTACCCAATCCACTTTGAGATAATTCGGTATCTTTTTCGATCAACACTTTTCTTTTTTTTAATATATAAAGATTTGGTTTGTTAAAGCTATAAAAGTAGCTTTATATATTAAATCGATAGTATGGATAATATACAGCCCACTAGTATTTTGTTTACAAAAAACTATTATTATTTATATACTCTCTATAGTTTTCTATAGAATAGAAATATAATATAATAATTAATATAAAACAGGATTCAATTAGATCAGCCTTTTTATAAATACTAATATTAAAGACTATTATTAATATATTAATATAATAATTAATTTGACTATATATAAGATACTCCTAATCTATCGAATAATATCAATTATAATTCTTTTGATTAAGACTAATCTATTATTGAATGAAATTATATTTGAGTAAATAAAACTTTGCTTTACATTTCGCTTTCAAATAATTAATATACAATATTTATTAATTGAGTATTTAAAGCTATTGATATATATAAGAAGTAGAGGGGCTGGTATAGTATAAGAATCGATTACTAAAATCCAATAGTTTGGAATAATTATTTCTATTATATAGCAATCGAAACTACTCCGATTACACTTTTTATTAGAATATTGTAATAATTTTATAAAAGGATTAAAAAAGAAAGATATTATTAAGGTTTTCAATAAGTAATAGAATGAACTCTCCTTTAATGATTATACTATTTTCTTTAATAGATTAGATAAGAATGAGAAGGGTAGGCGAGGTATAGGGTATAGGTATACAATCTATTAGAATAAGATATAGATCACCTTTGAATTCAAATATATCCAATCCGATTCTTATATTTTCAATACAAAAGCGATTAGTATATAGTACAACCTCAAAAACTTAATGAAATTCTACTACAAGTTTATTACAAATCGAATATAAATATATATCAACAATATATTAGTTATATAGTGTATATGCGGTAGTGTAATAGTATTATTGTAATAAGTATTTCATAAATACTATAAAGCAATAAAAATCTATAATATTAAGGTTAAATAAGCTTTAGGATATATTAGCATTATTAGTAATAAGATAAGAGATTATTTAACTAACAAAGGTATATTTGGCCTTATAGATACTAATATTATTTGAATACCTATAATTAATAGGATCCACTCTGAATTCCATACAAGATATTACTTATCAGAGACATTTTAGTAATAATCTACTAGTACTAAGATCTCCTCAATCTATAAGCTATAAGAATCGAATTATAATATAAAAGAATTTATACAATTAGAACTCTTTAGAAATGTATTATATAAATTACTAGCAATGAAAACCAGCTATAACGATTTTATAGTTTATTATGAAAGGCTCAATCATTTAATAAACAAATGGGAATGTTTCTATAGTATTCTGAAAATACTACTCTATTTCTTCGAATGTACAATCAATAACTAAACGAAAACCGACTAGCTTCAGGCACTTTTACACTTTCAATCTATTAATAATATAATAATATATATTAAAAGGTTTACTAAGAACCCAGGCCTATTTATTCAACTTTTTAATAGATTAGAATTCTACTCCTGAATCTACTTTAGCTTTGAGTGAACAAGTATTAATACACTCTTCGAGTTGCTAGGAGATTGCTCTTTATTTATTATAACTTTTACTTTTCAATTTGTATACTCTTTTAATCCTTCAGGGTTTTCTATATATTCATTAACTCCTAAACGCTAATAATACAATTGATTTCTAACTACTTATTTATATTCTATTGTCTTTTCTTTTTCTAGAAAGAGTTTGCTTTTTGTTTTTTATATATACTAGGGGACCAGGCCTGCCTGAAGATGCCGATATATAAACGATCCCCTTTGAAATGGAGTCGGATTATACTTGTAGAGAAGCGAACAGCTTTTAGCCTTGAAGATAAATTACTATATTTAGTTGGAGTTCTCATTTTGTAAATTAGTTCATTTTCGTAGGACATCTGAATACCCCTAGGGAGGTCCACCACAGACGTTAAGCAATATAAATAAAT
>JBBMOJ010000634.1:0-18345 GCA_038090695.1 Sclerotinia spermophila | reverse complement strand
CGAGAGATCTCTAGACACTTCCACGTGACCCTAGAGGCAGCTCCCGTAACAATAGCTTAGTAGCTTTCCGAATCGAGAGTTTTTTGTTTTTTTCAATAGTTTTAATAACTAAAAGTATTCGGCCTTCTTGATTATCCAATTACATATTGTATTATTGATAAATCACATATTGAAATTGAAGAGTGTAAATTGAAGTGAAAGTGGTGCATACACTGATATGGTGTATGTATTGATAAACCACGTTATATGATTTCTTGTGTTTGATAATAAGGCTGAACGCTACTGAAGAGGAGGCTGACATTACAAACAGATGTACCGTACAGAGTAAAACTTGAGAATGAGAGAAAGAAAGGGTCCGAATATTACAATTGGTCAGCTAGTTTACGTTCATCCTTATTGGTTGTACACCCCTGCAGGAGATCTTGGCTCCGACTGCGGAATGCGAAATATGAAAGTGCGGATACATACCGTTTCCACGTGAGTTCTGAATATGTGAGCAGGATTCTTTGGACGTTTCTAGAATTTATATATCACCGGTACAGAGTAATAAGTAGCCTGGTACGACTGGCCTGAAACAAAGGGATTAGGTAAGCAGAATGATTTTTCAAATCACATCTACTGTTGAAATCACTTTGGGATAATGAAGCTACAACTAACTCTGTAGTGCTATGCTTCACTTGTATTTATTTGTACTGCTTAAAGGGCTAGTTAAGACTAAGAGTCTATGAATCTATTTATTAGAGTAGTTGCTACAATAGTATTGAGAAATTAGTGTATTTGTATTTACTAGTATGATCACATGATTGATATTTCGACATCCACCTAGACAAGTGTTGCTGTTTTGATTTATGGCCGGCCACGTTATGTAAAGTTTAAGAGACGATATAGATTGATAAACATTACATAGGAACCGGTCGTAAATACTCATATCCTATCCGATGGGTATGGTCTCTCTGGGTATTTACTCTATCCGACGGGTATATAGCCGGGTGATTACCGAGAAATCCGTCGCTTAGGGGATGAGGCAGGAGGGCAAGGAGACGATGAGGAGGATGAGGCAGGAGGGCAAGAAGATAATCATCATATAGAAGAGAGAGCCAACGATTCAGAGGAGCTAAGAACAAGAAAAAAGAAGATCATCAAGGTCGAAGAATGCAAAAAGGATTAATAAAGAAACAGAACGGGGACGATATATAAGCCGAGCTATTTAGACACGAGGGGTAGGATCTGTTACACCCGACCTAGCCTCGTGTAACCCGCCTTCAAACAGAAAAACAAGAGCACAACGAGATATTGAGAAGATCTCGTGATATCTTTGATTTGATGTTATGGAGAGGTAGATGTTAGTACTGGTAGTTTATTAAACTTACCAAAAGTAGAGATGATATCAAAATTCGAATAGGTAGTCAAGGAAGAGTAAGAGTGTAGAAGGGTACATCAGATATAGAATATCTTGGGCCTTAAAGTATTAAGAAAAATCAAGCCGATTATCTTCCATTGAAGGGTAATGTGTTGAATACAATTAATAAAGCACGCAGATATTGTAAGAAAGTCTCTCCTTGAATATTGGGTGTGGTCAAAGGTTGGGATAGAAAAAGCAATTATTAGCCAAGTAAGCGAATTGCATCAAATATTTGTTCAGTAATTATGTTTACTCGCTTTGCAATTTTAAAATAAAATTTTACTTTCAAACACTACAATCATTTCAATTGAGCTCAACCTTTTCCGCATTACAGAAGTTCATACTTTGTCCTTAATTGCGTTTACATCAACTCAGATTTGTCTTCTTCAATCTATTCTACAACTGTATTCAAAGTTGCGTTGAAATTTCAATTATTAGTTGAGCACCAGAGACCGTACGTGGTGGTTACACACGCCATCATGATCAAGTTTCCATCAGAACAAGCTTTGTCGGAGCGACATTGTTACGACCCTGAGCCTGGTTCTATTCACATTGGGGATTTAATCAATCAAGCAAAGGATGGGCTTTACGTTAAAGATATTGTGTCGGATTACCTTCAAGGTCTTATACTTCTGGCAAAGCACTGCGGCTTGATCAAAGTCTGGGAGGGGCAGTTGTTTCAACTACCGTTTGTCAAATCCATGAAGATTCGAACCCATCAGCCTCACTGTGGTCACCCATTTAATGGCCCAGATGGGCGCCCTATGAGGCACAGTCATCGATTGCTTCGAGGGTATGATGGTAGCGATAATGATATGTGCTCATTGTGGAATTTTGATACATTAAGCTCTTCCATCGATCACAAAGCTTGGAGAGATAAGATCCTCTTTGCTGGTAGAGATCAAGATGATATTAAATACGTGAACTGGCAATCGCAATTCCTTAAAGGAGTGTGATGATTGGATAAACGCACGAGAGTACACCCCAGGCGACGGTTCGATTGCTCAAACCTCGAGCGTCCAAATCTACGCTGTGGCTCAAAACGTGGAGGTGGAGGTGGATGATATTGCACCAGGAAAACGAAAACGCGCGAAGGATTTGGATGAAGAGAGGGAAAATATTGATCAGCTAAGAGAAGCACAGAAGAGGGGAAATAGCCATCAGCTAATAAAAGCGAAGAAGAGCTTTGAAGAAGTGAGGGAGGGCTTTGAGGAAAGGAAAAAGAGTTTTAAAGAAGTGAAGAAGAGCTTCGAAGAAGTAAAGAAGATCTTTGAAGAAGCATAGGATCAACAAAATAACGATAGGATTTCGGACAGCTCGATTCCAACCCTTGGGAAAGGCGATTGTGGAAACAATTCACTTGAGGATCGCTCGGCTACTGCAACCCGTCCGCTTCATATACACTCAGCCTTCCTACCCCAAACGTCAGCGTACACCCGCTCACAATCCCAAAGCGATACATGCCTCTCTTCTAGAAGCTATTAGCCTTTGACAGCATGGCCACCTATGAGGGGCTCTAGGGATGTAAAATTGATCCGGCTATGAAATCATGACAATTTAATATGCGTTGGCCGATAGAGCTGACGGGGTTGATAGCTATATGTATATCATATGTGGTGTATGTTTTAAAGTCTGCGAGAAATTATTGTGTCGAGGTTTTGGATGGAAGGTTTTGTATAATGAGTATGTTTTTTGCTATACTAGGACTAAACCATATGATTCTATGACAAAATATATGGTAAAATGATTGTATGATCCAAATTGAAACATTATTATTGCTTTCTTTTCACTGAGAGAAGGCTCCAAAACCAGATGTGCTAGCGCACATATGGGGTGATCGTGTAATCCAAATCGATGTATTATATTATGATGCCTTCTTTCACTAGAAAAGCTACTATATGTACACTAACACACCTACAATTTAATTTCACTCTTTAATTCGCTTGGTCTTCGTATATCGAACGATATATATTATGTGATTCTAATTCTTCAGAAGGAGTTTGATATAAAATGCGAATAGTAGTCAGAAAATGGCTTGATGTGATACAGAATGACAATGCAATTTGATATGATTGTTGTATCATATCCCTAGCTGCTCTCATGTTGCTAGTGGTATCAATCAACTACTATTATCAAAGATAAAGTTTCGCTGGCCTCCTGGGGGCGAGTTTTGTATACTACTAGTATATATTGGATATCTTCCATCCGATAAAGTTTGGAGAATAACCTCAATGAGAAGCTTCGAAATTGTTGATACGTTAAAGAAATTTCGTTGGTACCGTTGTTCTTTCTTTCCGGAGCCCGGCACGTGCCGGGCTCGAGAAAGAATATACTCGTTGTGGCACACCAACCGCCAAGATTTCATATTCGCTTACGCACACTAGCTCTACACGTGATCACACTACCATTTTTTCAAATCGCACACTCACATCAAAGTTTCTCCCTCGCGCACACAACAAGATATCGACAACACGACAATCCCAACGCCAACATCTACAATGGCCGCCGAAAAGCAAGCTCGTACCGGCCTCGCCGTCGGTCTCAACAAAGGACACGTATGTTCATGAATTCCCATCACGGGGATCAAAAAAAACCCGCCCGTCTCACCTCTTGGAGGATCTTCTTTTCGCAATTTTCAGAAGATGGACCGGCTGATTTATGTTGTGATATAGAAAACCGAGGCTCGTGTCTTCAAGCCCAAGGTTAGCAGAACCAAGGGTCACTTGAGCAAGCGCACTGCGTTTGTTAGAGATATTGTCAAGGAGGTTTCTGGGTATGTTTTTCTCCAAAGTCCTCAAAAGCGAATGAAAAACTAATTTTCTTCTCAATAGTCTCGCACCATACGAGCGCAGAGTCATCGAATTGCTCCGTAACAGCAAGGACAAGCGTGCCCGTAAGCTCGCAAAGAAGAGGGTATGTTACTACTTCCATCTTACCACGCATCTCGCATTACCACGCAAAACGAATACTAACATGAGAACAGCTCGGTACTTTCGGACGTGCTAAGGCCAAGGTCGACGAGCTCCAAGGTGTCATTGCCGAGTCCCGCAGAGCCGGTCACTAGATTCCCAATCTCATATTCTCTTGCCACGAAAAAATCACATCTCATCTCTCCAATACAAAGGATTGAGATATGGGTTTACAATGGATCTCCACATTTACACAAGTCAAGCACATGGGAATTGGAGTTGTAACAATGAAGAATTTTACGAGTTACTATGATTCTGGGAACTGAGATCTGAAGGTGCTAGTAATAACAGCATTCATGATGATCTCGAGCCAAAATAAAATACCCTCCAAAATTATTTTCATGGGTCTTTGATATATAACTGCTATGTGAATACTTCATTCGAGTTGCATGTCCTGCACTCTCAGCCGATGAAAAATTGAGTAACAAAAACGCCTCGCTATGATTTCCTTTCCGACCAGTCTGGCAAGAGAGATATAATGTCTCAGGATCGAGGAAGTCCAACCACCCGCGCCACGAGTATTGTCATAAATCATTACCACCCTAGTGCACAACTCACTGTCCATCTATCAACTAAACAAAATCCAAACAACCACTATGAAAATGAACATGGACGATCCATCAACCCTTCCCAGAAGCTCATTCCAGTTCCTTCCCCCTCCCTCTACCTCTTCTTCAAATTCTTCATAATAAGATTATGCAATCCCTTCTTCTTCTTCTCCCCACCCCCATCATCCTTCTTGATCTCCTCTGGCTTTCTTTCCTCTTCTTTCTCCTCCACACTCTCCACAACGAGTACTGGTTGCTCTGTAGCTTTCTCTCTATAAACGTCCTTCAACACCGGTTTCCCCTTCAGTTCCTCACTATCTGCCGAGTCGTCCCACGCTAGATTAATCACCGTCGGACCCTGGATTCCCAGATGCTTGATCAAGAATTTACTCTCATCCTCGGGTATTATTTCTCTTCCTTTATTGCTCTGATAAATCAATTTAAACGGTTCATTTTCATGAACGATTAATCCGCGTACATATTCATACAGCCATTTCCCATGAGAATCATTGGTGATAGATTTACTAACGGCCATTTGATCTGGGAAGCGGATGCGGAGAGGAATTTCTTTGATTTTGGATAGCCGAGCTTGGCGGGAATTTTCGAGCGCGAGTTCTTCGTCGTAGGAAAGAAGTTTGGTGTTCTGAGAACTGGTTTGGAGACGCGATTGCACGAGTTTGGCGTGCCGGATCGTGGGAATGTAGTCGTCTTCGTTGTAGGGGGCGAGGGCTGCGAGGGGAGTGGAGTTTCTGGGGGCGGAGAAGATGGTTAGGGGGAGGCCGTCCGGGCCTAGAATTGGAGCGGTGGTGGAGGAGTTGGTGGAGGAGGAGGGGGGTGGGTTGGATGGTGCATTGTTTGTGCTTGCGCCGGCAGGTGTGGGTGTGGAGTAGGGAGTTGTATCCGAGGGATCGGAGTCCTCCATATGCGTATCTTCATTTTGCTGTTCTGATTCGGACGAAGGAAGATTCGCAATAGTATCCGTAACAGGTTCACCTTGCTGTGGTGCTGCAGCAACAGCAACAGCAACAGCTTCGGTTTCTTGTTCTTCCTCTTTGAAATATTCTCCAATATCCTTCATAGCCTCCTCAATCGGTTGATCCGTCTGTCGAAATGTAAGTCTCAGTAATCCTGTCCCCTTGTTCAACCCCAAATTCGCAAGCGTCTTTTGTAAATCTCCAAATGTTGCCATTTCTCTTCCCATGACATTCAGCACCGGCATCTCATACACCATGCGACCAGCACCTGATGCGCCATTTTGAAGTTGCGCGACACCTCTTCCTGTGAAATTTAAATTCGCAGCTTGGTTGCTGGACTCGAATTTGCGGAGAATAAGCCATAATGTTGTATTACTAGGAAACGTATCTTTTAACCTCCCACCCGGAACCGCGGATGCGAGATCTTGCGGTAATTGCAGCGCAATGGAGACTGGAGCGGGAGATCTGGAAGCTTCGACCAAGGTGAGTTTTGCGCCGGTGGTGAGACCGGTTTGTCGATATGTTTGGGATAGATCGATGGCTTTGTCGTTGCTGCGCTTGAGATCATAGTTGCTGTCTTTCTTTCCAAGCTTCTTGCAGGCTTCCGAGACTACTTCGCTCATGTATGTTCCGGGAGTGACTTTTATGGTTGCTCTGTTGAAGAACTTGTCGATGACTACCACGTTGGATGCCATGCCTAGGAATTGGTAGTTTTTGTAGTAGAAGTTATGAATTATAAAAGGCCCCGAGTATGAAGTTTTGGAAATAATCAGTATTTGGTTCAAGTAAATAGAAATATTTTAAGGTCGAAGTTATGTTGGTGGATTCGTAGTTTCCTTCTATAAAGTTCTGTGATATTTGTAACGTGTTGGGGGGGCTTGTGGCGGGGTGTTAACAAGCTTGAAGTAAATCAATCAACCTTGTAGAGTAGAGCAGAAGTAAAGCCAAGTAGTGAATATACAATGAATATAATATGTAAACTAACTGATCTCAAGAGTATTATTTGCTTCGAGTTCTCTCTCTTGAACAGAAAATCATACCAAATAAAGTTCACTCTAAATTCTCTTCCCTTTTATATAAATGTGAAATCATAGAAATCATAGAAATCATATCATAAGTAGTTATTAATTAGCTGGTGGTACCTATCATACCTCATAATCATTGCCTTGTTGGCCCAAGCGTCAGCCAGCTTGAGAGCTCAACATCGACGCGCCAGCCGTGTCTACCTTGTCCATATCACTCTCTCACAACCTCAATATTACAAACCCCAGACCACTTCAACTTCCACCACCAACCTTTCTATCTGCGAAACTCTTTACATACAAGAGTCAATTTGTCGTTCTCTGATTTACCCAGTTCTTGATACCCTGAATTCGTCCACTTCATTCACAATGGTAAGCTTGATTTCCTGTATAAAAACATATATATCTCGAATATGTTATCTCCGCCATGAATTACCAGCTAACACCTATATCTAGAGCTCTCCATTTTCCATCAGTACGCTGCCCTCTCCACTTTCCAACATCCCAACCCCAAACCACAAATACTAACCCCCCTCCCCCCTCTCAGATGGCGGTGCCTGCGTCGCCATGGTAGGCAAAAACTGCGTCGCCATAGCCTGCGATCTCCGCCTCGGACTACAAGCCCTCACCGTCTCCAACAACTTCCCCAAAATCTTCTCCTACGGTCCCTCCGTCTACCTCGGTCTCACCGGTCTCGCCACAGACGTCTCCACCGTCTCGGATCTCTTCCGCTACAAAGTAAACATGTATCGACTCCGCGAGGAGCGCAATATCTCTCCCACCACCATGGCGAATCTCGTCTCGAGCTCGCTGTACGAACGTCGCTTTGGCCCGTTTTTCGTGAGTCCCGTGGTTGCGGGTTTGGATCCCAAGACGGGAAAGCCGTTTATTTGTGGCTTTGATAGTATTGGCTGTATTGATTTCGCAAAGGATTTCATTGTTAGTGGCACTGCGAGTGATCAATTGTTTGGTACTTGCGAGGGGTTGTGGGAACCGGATTTGGTGAGTTTAATCTTATGGTTCTTGTTTTCCTCTTGAAATGATTGCGGGCTCGACTTCTGGGGCAGTTTTGCGGAAGTATCTTTGTGGGAGTAGAAAGCGATTGCATCACATATCACATAACAAATGCTAACAACTCAATTCTCAAAATCAGGGACCAGAAGATCTCTTCGAGACAATATCACAAGCACTCTTGAACGCAGTCGACAGAGATGCCTTGTCAGGTTGGGGAGCCCATGTTTACATTATCGAGAAGGATAAGGTTACCAAGAGGTTATTGAAGGGCAGACAAGATTAGATGGTGTGAATTATAACAAAGCCTTAATCCTGATGGGAGGACGCAGTGGTAATCTGGACGGAACACGAATATTTCATTCCTGACAGAATACGATGCATACGACGGTATGAAGACAATGCTCAGGGGTTCTTGCAGGAAACAGTGAAAAGTGCTTGCTTGCTTGCGTGCAGATAGCAAGCACGCAAAATAGGAAAGATTTGTAGTATTAGATCTATCTAGCGAACAGCCAAGGCGTCAAGGGCTTGATAGATACAAACCGAGCATAAATGACACATCTACGTAAGCGTTTGCATGTCAAATTTCACTACTGCCTCTTCACGAATCAACGTTTTGCAAACATGCTATAAGCCCCTTTCTACAAAAGCGTAGGTAGTAAATGATGCATTCATAATTCTGTATTCTTGGTTTAAGCTCAATACCCTCTTTCTTTGCGTGAGTCGTATCGTACATGTATGTTATTCTAATATTTACCAAAATCTATTAGTTTACACCTCCACCGTCTTCCGTCCAGCTTTTCCAAGCAGCCGTTTTAATCCCCATCCAAATGCCCATGCTTCATGTCGATCTATGAATATTTATCTATTCCTTCTTTGGTCTTTCTTGAATTGCCGATTTTTGCATGAAAAATTGTCTTTCTAAGAATTTCAGACCCTCGTCAATGATACTATTAAATTAAGAACGTTAGCAAGCAAGATCATTTATGTATAGAATAAAATTTCACAAGGTGGAAAGAGAAAGAACTTACATAACAGGAGCACTAATAACAAGAACCGCCTGCCACTCATTCCAATTCAATGGGAGAATTGAGAAGAGAGTTTGCAAGATAGGTGTATAGAGGAGTGCAAAGTGTAAAGCCATGGACAAGGCAATAGCGTAAACCAACATCATGTTCTCCCAAAGAGGAAGAGTGAGAAGGGATTCACTGGAGGAGAGAGCGTTGACGGCATTGAACATTTCGATGACGACAAGGATCGAGAGGGAGACTGTAGATGCGGATTTAGCCATGTCGTTTGAGAACATTTGGCAGCCGATGTCTGAGAATTGAGCTGAACATTTGTGGAAGTGAGATAGTTGCCAGAAGGTGATTTGTGGTCCTTCTGAGTTGTACATAAACCACCATGCGTAGCCAGCTACAGTAGCAAGACCAACATAGACACCGATGACCATGTAACGGAAAAAGAGCCAGCCACCGATCAATGCTTCATCACGTTTTCTTGGTTGTCTTTTCATGATATCATGATCAGGAGGGTTAAATGATAAAGCTGTAGCTGGGAGACCATCGGTAACAAGGTTGACCCATAAGAGTTGAACGGGAATCAAAGCCTCTGGCATACCCACTGCTGCTGTCAAGAAGATAGAAACAACCTCGCCAATGTTGGATGAGATGAGATAACGGATGAATTGTTGAGTGTTGTTATAAATAGATCGACCTTCTTCGATAGCAACTTCAATCGTAGCAAAGTTGTTATCGGCAAGAACCATATCAGAAGCGAGTTTAGAGACATCAGTACCAGAACCCATAGCAACACCAATATCAGCTTTCTTGAGAGCGGGGGCATCATTGACACCATCACCAGTCATAGCTACCACTTCACCAGCAGATTGTAGAAGATCTACGAGCTTGGATTTGTGGCTTGGTTCAACACGAGAAAATAATGAAGCAGTCTTAGCAGCAACCAATTGTTCGCTTTCGCTAAGATTGTCAAATTCTCGGCCAGTGTAGCTCTTGCCCCTAAGATCTTCGGAGTCTCCGAAAACACCAATTTGTTTACAGATGGCTTCGGCAGTGTTGCGGTTATCACCAGTAATGACAATGACCCGAATCCCGGCTTCCCTACATTTTCGGATGGATCCTGCTACCTCTGGGCGAGGAGGATCAAGCATACCGACAAGACCAAGGAGTGTCAAATTTTGCTCAAGCTGCGTGTATTCAGTAGTAGTTGTAGCCGACTTCAATAATGGATTAGATTCAACATCTTCGACACTGGCGAGTGCGATAACACGTAGACCTCTGTTACCATATTCGACGACCTCCCTCAACAAAAGCTTCTCAAGTGTCTCTGTAAGTGGAACTCTCTTGCCGTTAGATCCAACCAAAGTGTGGGTGCAACGATTGATAACATTTTCCGGGGCTCCTTTGACAAGCAATTTTTGTTGCTGGCCGTGTCCGACAAGAACAGACATACTCTTTCGGTCGCGAGAGAATTCATAAGTAGCGAGATGAGGAGTTCTCTTTTCATACCAAGAGCTTGCATGGTGGAGAGAGTCACCGGCCGCGATGCTAGCTCTTGCTTGATTGTGAGCTGGATCCAGGGTACCAATTTTCTCTACCAGAACTCGGAGAGCGCCTTCAGTAGGTTCTCCAACATTTGAATAAGTGCTAGACTTAGAATCAAATGCAAGAGCGGATTCGTTACAAAGAGCTGCTACCTCGGCCATTTGAAAGATGGTGTTCGATTTTGTGGCTACATCTGTTACCACAGTACCATTTGAAAGAATATTTCCATTGGGAGAAAAGGTAGTTCCTTCAACTTCCAACTCCTCAAGATCAGAGCCTGCTTCATTGATATAGACAACCTTGTTGACACTCATTTGGTTTGTAGTCAAAGTACCAGTTTTGTCAGAGCAAATCACGCTGCAGCTGCCTAGAGTTTCGACTGAAGGCAAACTTCTGACAACGGCATTCTTGGCGGCCATTTTACGGGTACCGAGGGCTAAACAAGTTGTAATGACAACAGCGAGACCTTCTGGAATAGCTGCAACTCCGAGAGAGACTGCAATCTTTAGGTAGTAAATCGCGCCCTTAGCAAAACTTCCATGTGAAGGATCGCTGAAATGAGGAATATTGATAAGCCAGACCACAATACAGATGACTGAGATGACCTTCGCCAAAGTATCTCCAAAATCGTTGAGTTTTTGCTTGAGTGGAGTTGGCTCCGAGATTTGCGCCGTAATACTTTCGTGAATATCACCAATGGCTGTAGAAGATCCAGTAAGAACGACAATTGCAGTTGCATGTCCAGTGACAACAGTGGTTCCAGAGAAAAGCATGTTTACTTGATCTTGCTTAACGGCCTTTGAATCCTTGACAGCTGTAGTAGTTTTTCCAACACTCTCACTCTCTCCTGTAAGAATGGCTTGATCGACCGAGAAACTATTGCTCTGAATTTCAAGAACTCTGCAATCTGCAGGAATTCTATCTCCTACTGCGATTGTGATAATATCTCCAGGAACCAACTCTTCCGCGCGAACTCGAGTGACATGTCCATTTCGAATGACTTTGGCTTCGTTTGCTGAGTATTCTTGAAGGGCCGCAATTGCTTTCTCTGCGCTACTTTCTTGCGATACACCAACGACGGCATTAAGAATTAAAATGGTGAGAATCTATGGTGAAGTATTAGCACTATGAAGAGCCAACCCTTGCAGAAGAGTCAATACATACCACTGCGGGGTCTACAAAAGCAGTCCATCCTTCTTCTTCTTCGAAAAGAGCTAAAACGAAAGAGATGGCCGCGGAACCGAGTAATATAATAACTAGTTGATCTTTGAATTGTTCGAGGATGAGTTCCCAAATGGGAGTTGGAGGCTCATCTGCGATAGCTGTTATATGATTAGTTGAAGCTCTCATGGATTCGGCGCAAATGATGCGGGACAGGGAAATATTGCGTGCTTACCATTGCGACCATGCTTCTCCCTTGATGCAGTAATTTGAGCATCTGTGAGACCTTGAGATTCGGATACAGAGAAATATTCCAAGACCTCAGAGGTCGATTGGGAATATGCACTGTCCATGACGTTTATGTTATGTTGAAGACAACGTGGGGCGCAGGCAATATGTAGAGAAAGGATTGTAGCGATAATAGCCACTTCGTTCAAATTGATTATCTCATCTAAATAGGAAGATTTATGTATGGACAGATCTCCTCTTTTTCTTTTTTCTTTTTGAATAATTGAAAAGAAGTACGATGGACAAGAAAAAGAATTCTATGTATTCTACTTTGTACTTGTACTTAAAACAAAAATAAATCTTGACGTTTTCAAAAGAGATCTGATTGTTTTAAATATATCGTATATCTTTCTTGAACAAGTGTCCTTTCTACGAGTACAAGTCATAGGAAGAAGCATTCAAGGTCACTTCACTTAATCATGACAATCAGATGATTTGATTGGTTGATTGGTTGAAAATCGATCTTTTTTTTTCTTCTTCCCAGTTCCCTTATTAGTAAAAGAAGTCGCCTTCCATTGAAACGGGTATGAGATTGCCGAGCCGCGTGCGCATGTTTAAAGTGACTGCTATTGTGACTATGACTATGACTATGACTGTGACAGTGACAGTGACTTGAGTGAAGCTTGATTGTTGTTGATACAGCTTGGTCAGTGCGTTCGTCTTTGGAAAGCAGTAGAAGCAGTAGAAGAAGCTTTATTTCTGGGAGATACTGTCTCGACAGGTACGAAGTCCATAGTATATTATTAGATTTGAAATTGATATTAATATTGGATATCAGATATTGAAACTCCGACGTTGAAATTGGTGATCGATACATACCTGCGCGTACCTACCTATATACTCTGTATTTATGGATCATGATTTTCATTTGGATCTTGTAAGTTATCTGCAATGAACAAACATCAAATCAATAATCTTTCCTCCCTTACCAGTACAAAACATCTCCTTTTCAACTTGTCTGCCTCCACGGCAGTGGCCCTCGGAGAGCCAGCGGAGCGTCATTTCAATGAATGAAAATGAAAATGGATTGGGTTGTTTGTTTATCATCAACTCCAATAAGGGTTGTCCAGTCGCGGTAGCAGAAACATGGTAGTCTTACATACTTATCAATCCCAATGTCCTTCTGAAGCTTCTCCTATCAGAAATACCGGCACCGCATCTTCATTTAACAAAATCACCGGTCAGCCACCTAGTAATTTTCATGGCGTCCATTTATGATTAGCAGAGTCAGCGTACAACCTCTAGTATCCGAATCCTAAATCTCCGAATAAATAATTGTATTCGCCGACGACCATGACCTTGATATTCGGTAGGATATTACCAAGATATCAATCCTATAATTGATGTACAGAGTACATCTTGACATCATGTATATTCGGAAGATGTTCACAAGGATGAGCTTTCATGTTGGAAGAGTAAAAAGAAACAGAAGGGAGAGGCGAGTGTACAGAGTTGTTACTACCAAAGAAGCGATATTAATTAACAAATTCAGATCCAACGGCATCTCTCTTCACATGAAGCTTGGTTTATTGACATGCAGCCTCGTTTCCTTCAGGATCCCCCTATTAAACTAGGTTCTGTGGAAATTTTACATTTCAATATATTCCAATTTCCAACTTCATCAACAACCAGCTCCCCGATTGGTTCTCATTTGCAGTAATCCTTGCTTACCACGAGGTAGACATGATTGTTCGTCACTCATTCTTCTCTAATGGGTCGGAGAAAACATACTCTGTAGGTGCTGGCATCTTAACTCCCACCTTTCATCGAAGAATCAAAGGACCGCCAGCTGTAAAGAAAGTATTAGAGTTCTAAGCACACTTACCCCCCCCTCCCCCCCGAGCCCCCACCGTTTGTGAACCAATTTATTGCCATATATAGTTTTCAAGCGAGTGAGATACTAGGTGCATACTTCCAATTCCAATACTCTTGACGCCGTTGAATCTTATAGGCATGCGTTGGGATGAACCGCTTGAGCTGAGTGAAGGCAGGTTGATATTTCGACTTTTATCTGAAATTTAGGAATGAATACATGGGCATGCAATAGAATTGAGCAAACAGGGGCTTTGTCGATCTCGATCAAATAGAAGGCGAATATAAGTTATAACCTGATCTTGAATTCAATATGTAGGAAATAGACTTGAGACATGAATCCTTGATAGTTCCCTCATTATCAGATTACCGGAAGTTCTACAGTATCTTCAATCCCTAGATTTTCTAGATTGCAACTAAACCTTGGGATTGATAGTAGTAAACCTTTAGCTAATGAGACAAAATTATTGGTAAAACTGTTCTGTATTTGATAAAGACTAATTAATCCCTTCTGACTTTTTTATTATTACCAAGGGCAAGAACAATACTGCACAGTAGGTACGGTACGGATACTCGGAACTTTTCTTTGAGGTTGGTTGTTGGTCTCTCCAGCTGTCACAAGGGAATCAATCCACATCTACGTGAGGCAGATATCCAATACCAACAACACCCTTTAATGGATTAAGGGACTCATGACTTTATTCAGAATTGAGGCCAGACTGAATGTTGTATGTTTCTGAAGAATCTTTACAATCTCCTTATGCTGTATTTGGTATGAATATGAATATGAATATGAATATGAATGTGAATGTGAATGTGTGGTAGATGGGATATGTTCCTTTGGCGTTTGTAAAGGAGTAACTAGAAAGGTCACCACCCACCCACCATACAACAAAAGTTGAGTCATTTCATTCATTCATCATTGTCTATCAGCCAGCCAGATTTCAAGTTTCAATCATCTTCTCTTGATAGGATGGATGTAGGAGGTAAGATGAGGCCATACATATATGTTGTATTGGGTAGAAAAGATAGCAGCGACTATACATACATACATACATACCTCTCTACCTACCACGCCTATCTAGACACTGTCTATTGAACCCCTCATCTAATGAAGACCAATGAAATAATGATTACTGAGGTATTCATTATCATTCATTATCCTTTCTTTCTAGAAGCATTCTACAGACTTTCTTTCTTTGGCTCCTTTTCCCACACCTGATTGATATTCCGCGCAGTACAAAATAATTCACTGATGAAGATCTTCTATTTGATACATCCACACTTGATGCTTTGTATCATTCATATTTGATAGAAATATAAAATATTATTTATCCCTTAAACTTTCCGTTTCGTGCTCACCTTATGAGACCACCACTACAATAAGCCAATAATTTAGAATTCATCAGAATACTTTTAACTACCTACAAGTACTAGGTAGAGATATAGGTTGGCATTCAGTCAACCCAGAATTATTAATAAATTACATGTAATCTAATTTCCTTTTTAATCATTTTCCCATGATACCAAAAAAAGAAGAAGTAAGTATTCACTCTCATCAATTCAAAAAAGTACATACTACTCTGTACAATAAATAATTAGTCCCTACCAACAATACAATCAATCATATTATTGACCGCTCGGTTATTGAATCAATCAGAATTAGCGTCAGTTTCTCCATTATTACCTTCACACCAGATCCATGGATTTTGATCTTCCTCGCACTTAATACCCAACTCTTTGCACTTGCAAACTTCCCATCTTTCTCTAATAAACCACCAGGAAATCCAACCACAAATCCCTCTTTCCATCTAACCACTTCAACTTCTCTTTCTACCTAATACTATTTACACCAAAACAAATCCCTTCAAACATCAGAAAATATGACTACTGAAGTAAGTTCAACCCCCTTTGATTGTTGCCATGAATCCTTTTCTGAATTTCACCTTTCCCTTTAATTTGTTTCCCCTCCATCGTTTGTCAATATTCCCGAACCTTACCCCCCCGTCTCCCAAACTACCATCAGATCATCGAACAGCATGTTGATGTTATTGTTTGGTTTGTTCACTCTTCCTTGAACTTTGTGCTAATACTTTAATCATCACAGCGTGAAAGGTATGATTCGATTTGTTTCCATGCGGCTCCCAGGACCTCCTTTACTTGACGTACGTGGTATCTAACGACTACCCTACAGCAAGACTTTCCTTGCTAGGCTCTGCGAGCAAGCTGAACGTTACGATGAGATGGTTACATACATGAAGGAGGTGGCCAAGGTATGCGACTCTTAAATTCATTTATTACTCGTTGCAGATGGCGGCGCCATACAAATACTGATGGCGCGTGATGCAGTTGGGCGGGGAACTCACCGTTGACGAGCGAAATCTCTTATCTGTCGCCTACAAGAACGTTGTTGGTACCAGACGTGCTTCCTGGCGCATCATCTCCTCGATCGAACAGAAAGAGGAGTCAAAGGGTACTGATAAGCACGTTTCCACCATCCGTGATTACCGTCAAAAGATCGAGACCGAGTTGGAGAAGGTCTGCCAAGATGTCCTCGACGTCTTGGATGAGTCCTTGATCCCAAAGGCTGAGTCTGGAGAGTCCAAGGTCTTCTACCACAAGATGTAAGTCTTATCGCTTCACATTGCTTTGCGCCGGATTCCACGGATTCCCGAGTTCTTGGCTGACGATTGTTACAGGAAGGGAGATTACCACCGTTATTTGGCCGAGTTTGCCTCGGGTGATAAGCGCAAGGTTGCTGCTACCGCTGCCCATGAGGCTTACAAGGTATATATGATTCCAATCCTATTCAATGAACGTCTTGACCTAATCATATAACTAGAATGCTACCGATGTTGCACAAACAGAGTTAACCCCGACTCACCCAATCCGTCTTGGTTTGGCTCTTAACTTCTCTGTCTTCTACTACGAGATCTTGAATTCTCCAGACCGTGCATGCCATCTTGCCAAGCAAGCTTTCGATGATGCTATTGCCGAGCTTGATTCGCTTTCCGAGGAGTCTTACCGCGACAGCACTCTTATCATGCAACTTCTCAGAGATAACTTGACTCTCTGGACTTCATCCGACAACGGTGAACCTGAGGCCGCCGCTGCTGGTGATGCACCAAAGGAGGCTGAGAAGGCAGTTGAGACAGAGACCAAGGCAGACGAGCCAGCTACCGAGGCCGCACCTGCACCTGAATCTTAGATCTCTTAACTGTTTCGGAAATCTCTTCGTCTTCGTTCTTTGATGTTGTTCATCTTCTGGAGTGGCTGGAACATACCTGGCTTGCCGGTGGAGTGATTGCAGCATGATGGCTAGGGCATAGGAGTTGATATGAAAAGCAGAATTAGGTGCATATTTGCAAATACTTGCGATTTGTCAAAGCACCAAGATTTTGTGAATCCTGATGATCAATGTTTTTCTTTTCTGATTGCGATGTTTCCTTGCGGTATTCTCAAGTCAGATGCTTGTCTTTGAACAAATGGTTACCCTTTTCTCTTCATTTCCACGGGATAAGGATTCTTGAAGTTTGAACGCACAAGTATCTGCTCGACAGAATGCATATTTTCCTCTCAGAACGCACAGTGCCTCTATGGCAGCACAATAGATCACCCATTCCCGTAATCTCTTTTCAAAGTTTTTACACATTGGGGGCTTGCGTACTCTGTGGTTGGCGTGCTTTTTCTGGTCTAGATATCCCTCGGATTTCTTACATCCCAATGTTGTCATAGCGAATAGCCTAACGTACGCACTTAAACACTATTATGTTGTTGTCTCCTAACCAAATGCAATCGCATGATAGGAATCGAGTTTTGTTTTTTGTCTTGAATGAATGGTGTACATAAGCATTTTTGTGAACATCGATGGTGATGGTGATATGTGTGATGTGTAATTGTATTGTGTTTTTGTGTTTTTACCAAACGGTAAGTAGTATATGGTAATGGTTACATTGCTCTTACACATTTTCATTAAGAACTGCTTTGAATTATTCTTTCTTCAATTCCTGGTCTGATATGTTTTCACCTTGAGAACAGATAGATTTTCATGTTGGTATGCAGAGAGTAGGGTGGAGGTCTGCGGGAGGATTTGGTCGTTGAGGAAGTCTGAGCGGGTGAGGATGAATGGTGGAAAGGGGGATTGACTGTTTGGAGGGCGGAGGGTGGAGAGGGGAGAGATGATGGAGGGGCATGGGGATAAGGTACTGAGAGGAGAGGTCAGAGAAGGGGGAGGGGGATAGAAATAATGGGAAACTCCCCCATCCCCCCATCCCATCTGCTTATTGCACTACAGAAGTCGAGGATATAAACAAACAAGATCCAGATTGTCTCACATAGACAATTGACATAGATAGTTCACATAAATAGTTCACTTAAGTATGAGATTTCACTCTGATGTATCTTATAACACTATTTATTAGAACCTTAGAACGAGATCTAGAACCGAAGGAAATTAAAGGGTGCATGAAACAATTTGTGAGGTTGTATCTAGTCTTGAATGAGATGGGAAGCAGGTTGGGGTGGAAAATCGTATACTGTATTAATGTTACGGGAGCTGCCTCTAGGGTCACGTGGAAGTGTCTAGAGATCTCTC
>JBBMOJ010000633.1:0-18397 GCA_038090695.1 Sclerotinia spermophila | reverse complement strand
AATATATTAAAAACGATTTATTCAATATATTATGAAAGTATTAAAGAATTTATAGCAATGACGAAACGATCGCTTCGTCAAGTACGGAATCTGCCACCACAGGGGTAATCTCATTTGTCTTTAGAAATTTATACTTATATTGATATAACAGATTCGGGGGAATGGATAAGGAAGGCTTGATATTGAGATATAAATGAAAACTATAATTAATAAAGAATAGGGATATACTAATAATCTCTAAAATAATATTATTGAATACAAACTTTACAAATAGGAATCAATTATACTAATCATTTTGATAGAAGTTTATAAAAGCTTTAAGATATTATTCTATTATAGTATTAATTCTCTCTATTTATCTACCAGACTCCAAATAGAATAAAAAGGATTGTTTTAGAATGATCAATAAATGTTTAGATAGGTATTTCTAGAATTCTAATACAAATTACAAACCTTTATTAAATACGGTATTATTGGGTGTACTATATAGGTAATAAACTTTTTCAATAAACCAATTAACAAACTCCTTTGCGGATAGTTTTATAATTGGTATAAAATAATACATTTTTGTTAGACGGCAGATAACTGGAATAATATATTGATATTTCTTTCTATAGTATTCATTAATTAGTAATAATATAATATAATCAATAGAAATATCGGATTAAAAGCGAAATGGTATTAATAAAGATTCTAGAAATCTGGATACAATAAAATAAAAGACTTTGGTTTAAAAGTAGAGTTAATAAGCTTGTATGATAGCCGATCGGGGTACAACAGGGCTAATGGACGCCTACCTATTAAATCTGTCTACAGTAAGCGGCACGCATTCAACCCTTAGAGATAAATGCCGACTTTTAGAAAGCGTATGGTGGGCTGTAAAGAAAGATCTAATCTCTGAGATATATTATATATAGAAATCAGTATATAGTATTTTAGAATTGCTTGGCCTTAAGTTCCCCACAGGATTTTGTACTAGTTCCTAGCGATGCAAACTGGTTATGGCGATTTCTTAGTTTATTATATAAAATTCAATTATAAAAATAGCTACAATATCTACTCTTATGGTAATAACAAGTCCCCTTAGCACTTCTTTTAATGCCTGATTAATAATGAGATGTGAGCTGATTGGTTATTTGTATTTAATCGAATTTGTATTGAATGGGATGTGATTGTGTATATAAAATGTGTTTTGTGATTTCAAGATGGTCTTATCAAACTTCTTTTTGGATTTAAATTCTATTTTTAGATATGCCTAAATTTTGTATAAAATATGTAATTTTTATACTCCACTTATTTATTACAAAAAAGAATGCTTTGTTATAATAATCAAAACTTTGTACCAATCAATTATATATATTATAAGTATTTTCTTGATCAAATATGATCACTTTTTATACCTACCAACACCCAAATGATATATAATAATTAGATCTATAGGTTAAAGTAATAACTATAAGAATGAGATAGTTGTTAAGCCACCATATACGGGACCGAGTAAAGGAATACTAGAAATAGGAAATATTTGATTAGCTATTATTATATTATTATAAGTAGCTGAAGCGCTAGTGTTTTGTAGGCCCGCTTATGAGTATGTCTAGAATACCCCTAGGAGGTTAGATATTAGACGTTAATCACTATAAATAAATATAAATAAATAAATAAATAAGCTTGTATGAAAGTTTCGATTTCCTTTGATATATTAGACTACTAATAGATATAGGAAATTAAATCAATAGTTTTAACTTAGCCGGGATATTTAATAGGTTTGATAGAATATATTTAATATATAATCTATATATAAAGCTTAATAAAATAAAAAATAAAAAAGCAATTGTAATAAAAGATTTTATTATTAATTAATCTATAATCTTATAAAGCAATTCAGAGATTCTTTTAGATTGATAATAGTTAATAACAAGTAATTAGGTTTTGGAGTATTTCATATATAACAATAATCAATTCGGATGATTTATATACTCTATCAATAAAATTGTTAATCGATTTTTCAATATTGGGGATGATTATACTTATAGGGGCTATAGTAAGATTAATATTATTGTTTATTTATCGAATGAGATTCTTGAATACAATAATATTGAATACTCTTTTCGAGAGAATTATTTTTAGCCGATTCTTGATCCGATTATTATTGGGATTTGTATATATAAAGTGGTTTTCTACTTTTCAGTTTAATATATTAAGGCGAATTGCTTTATAACCAAATCGATATATAATATGAAAGTTGAAATTAGATAGAAATTCGGCTTATTTAATTTGCCTTTGATTTAGTATTTTTATTGATATAAAATATTCCAGATTTTTATAATCTATAATGATTTTGAATAGCTTTTGTGTTTTGTATAGCTTAGGTTTCCATTCTTCTAATGATTTAATAATAATTAGTAATTCCTTATTATAGATCTTATAATTATATTCGGCAGTATTATATTTCGAGGAGAAGTATACAACTAAATATAATCAGCCCTTATTATTATATTGTAAAAGGATATTATCTATAGTCTAATTCGAGGTATTTGTTTTGATAATTATATAATAATAGTAATCGAATATTATAAGAATTGGAATAGAGGTCAAGATTTGTTTCAATATTTTGAAAGTATTTCTTTAATTATTAGTTCAATTCTATATATTCTCTTTCCTTAACAAGCAATTCAATGGTTTTATAATCTTAGAAAAATTACAAATGAAATATCGATAGAAGTTAATGAATCTTAGAAAATATTAGAAATCTTTTAATTTAGTTAATGATTTCTAATTAAGAATAGTTTTGATTTTGTTGGGATCTATTTTGATATTATTTAAAGTAACAATCAAATTAAAGTATTTTGTCTTTTTAGTTTCGAATTTATATTTGTTAATATCTATTTGTAATCTAATATTAATAAATCTCTAAACAACTTCTCAAATTTACTTTCAATAATTTATAATATTTTCGGAATAGATCAAGATATTGTTTAAATATACTATATAAGTTTTGTTTAGAAAATCAAAAAGAATATAATTAATATAATTCTGAAACAATATAGGTATATTATAAAAGCCGAAAAGTATAACTAGGAATCATAAGCTGAAACAGGTTGTAAAAGTAGTCTTCTATTTGTAGCCTTCTACAATCTATAATTTATTAAATATAGCAATAATATTTAGTTTAATATAGATTTTAGTATAATATAAAGTGTTGAGGATTTCTTTAATAAATAGTAATAGATATCGATTCTTAATAATAATATTATTTAACCTATAATAGTTCTAGCAAATTCGAATGTCCCTTTCGGGTTTTACAGTGAGAAGGAGTAGGGTGGCTAATCGGAAGTAAGATTTATAAATGAATCTTTTATTTAAATTGTTGTCAAGCTATTTATAAACAATTTGAAACTCGGTTGGAGATATTAGATAATCTTTTTGATATAAGGATTCTTTGCCTAATATAAATTCAATTTTATAATTCCAAAAACACTATAATGGAAGTTTGTTTATAAAGGAGGGTAGAAAACCAATAAATAGATTATAAAGCTAAGATAATAGCTTGCTTTGAATCTCTATTATAGAAGGTATAGGTTGATTAGTCTTTTTTATAAACTTTTCGATATCGTTTTCTATAATACTACAATATAGTTGAATAGGATTATTAGTTATTATCCGATGTAGCTTATAAGTTTTATTCAATTAATTTTAGGATACTTTTATAATATAAACTTTCTGATTTTTATAGAACTAGATAAAGCTATTGATTGTTAGGAATTTTATATTATTTATCTCTTATTGGATGTTTTGTAATATATTGATTGGCTTGTCTAAGAAGTTTGGTGATATTAATATATTTAATAGAAACAAAATGTTTTTGTTCTATAATAGTTTTTTATATAATCTAAAGCCAACAATAATCTATATTAGGATTGGTTTTAGAATCGGTTGGTTTGGAATCATTCTAATATAAGTGTTTGTAATATTGGAGATTTAGAAAATGCGATAATAATTGAATTCGGATAGTTATATATATAGTATAGCTTTAGAGTTTTCTATAATGGTTTCTTTGATTATTATTAGAATTGAGTTAATAAGTTTGAAAAGAATTGAGGAATTTTGAAGTAATAATAAAGCATTTTCAAAGCTTTTATTAACGATTTCTATTATTAAGGTTTGATAAAATCTTGATATCAGTTTTCTATTATATAAGTATAAATCCGGTTTCGGTGTAATATTAATTAAGGCTGATATAGGATTAAAAATAATAGTTGTAATAGAATTGATAGAATAATAATATCTAAAACAATATTCGAATATAAATTTGAGAATTATTGTTATTTAATTAATAATAGGGTTGTAATACTGGAGTTATAGAAGACTGAGGATTATAGGATCTATATCCAAAAGAGTAATTATATAAAATAAACCTAATTCTTTATAATTATTGATTTGTATATCTAATAATATATATTAGAATAGGATATTGAAGGTTTTTCTATTGGTAAAAAATAGATAATGAATATAGAGAAAGGAACATATAGAAATACAAAGTTTGGAGATAAATTTTCTATCAATAAAACTATACCCTATAACTCTACTATTTACTAATTCAATAAACAGAATAATTATATTAAATACAAGGGAAATTTCGATAAAGATTTTGAGAGATTTATTATTTATTAATCTAAAAAACAAAGGATTCCTAAATACAATAGATATTTTAATCCATAAAGGTAAATTTCCTATAAAGAATTTCGGTTTGCAACTATAAATTGAGATTAATCTTTTAATATATCTAGCTAGGGAATTGAGTTTTTATTCTCTTTTGAATAAATGGATCCCTTAATAAATCCTTCTAAATCAATTTCTTAAATATATCCAAATAGAATCGGGGAAATATAATATAATAATATTTGAGGGGTAGGAAAGTAATTAGTAGATTGGAATATATTCAAATAAGAAGAGACAGCTGGATTGTAATAGGATTCAGGATTCTAATATTAATTTGCAATAAAGAAACGATTAATACTTAGAATATATCTAAAACTTGAATTAGTATTATACTTTATATTATTGGCCCGTTTTTCTTTACAATTGCTTTTGATATAACTAGGCTTTTTATAATAAAAATAAAGACTGAATTCAATATATTGATTCTGAGTATAATAAATCAAAAAGTATTAGCTTTAATAAATAGTATTTAATTATATCGAATCACTAGAGGTATCTGATATAAAGACTACAGTAATAATAGCTGGCTTCTTATTATAAAGCTTCGATTGATTATAGTTAAAGTTGGTACCTTTATTTTTATATTGATTATTTAAATAAGCTTTTTCTTTCAAATCATTATAGATTCCCTACTACCAAACAATCTATATATCAATATTAACAATAAAGGATTTATTAGAACAATTAATAAAGGTATTAATTAATTCTTAAAAGACTTTAAATTTGAAATTGGAAACTTATTATTCGACAGTTTTCTTATACTTTATAATGAACTGTTTAAACTTAATAATGAAATTGCCAAATAGGGTCTTCTTTATCTTATATTTATCATAATCCATAAAAGCTTTACAGGAAAGATTAAGAGTTTAGTATTGCTTATTTAGTTCCTATTAAATATTTAATACAATATATTATCTAATTGATTAAAGATTGGAATTATATAGGTTGTTAATAATTGTATCGAAATAAATCTAATTATTTGTATAAGTGGGGCTAGAGAATAGATTAGTAAGGAATATAATCTTTTGGAATTCTATTTCATTTTTGTAATCTATAATTAAATAACAATTCATTACATTACAAAAAGCAGTATATTAATTCTAGTATTTTACAATATCCTGCTTATTATTATTAAACTTTTTAAAAATGGTAAAATATTTCCGGTAAAATGGAGCTTAAGAAATATTACAAATAATAATCTTTAATATATTATTCGTATTTTGAAATTAACTATTCTCTATTTGTAATATAGCAACTTGGAATTATAAAGAATTAGTGATCGATTCAATCAATAAAAACACAGCTTGTACAACAACGAAATGGGTAGTAATTGGATTATTAAACAAATTGATGAAGTCAGTAATATCGATTTCAATAGAGTTAATAATATAATTCTGTCACGGAAATCCCTATATTATGTGTATTATATATTTATGTGCACTGATGTAATACAATCTATATCTAGGACTATATATAATCAAATAGTGGTGTAGTATATCCACTTATTTTATTAATAAATTATATATTCTATTTCTCTGTTTATATAGCTTAGATATAAATCACTATTCCCTATTAGGCGACTATATCGCCTATATCTATATATATATAGGGGGATAGATTATTATAATTAATCTCTAAGCTAATTAATCTTATATATCTTTATATATATTTTTCTCTAGTTTTCAAAGTGATTAATAATATAGCTATCCTTTGTAATAGTTATAAGCCCAGTCTACTCTTGAAATTATATATATATATATATATCTTTTTGAATTATTTAATACTTCATTTACTTTTATCTACAACTTTCTATTTATATTCAATTCTTTATTATATTGAAAAACAACTCTTCGGAAACTTCTATTTATCTAATCACTTATAGATAGTAGGCAAAGTGGTATCTATAGTTATAGTATCTTTATATTTCAAAAGGAATTTGGGAAGATGTAAAACTATTGGATAATATTTTAATTTCTCTTATTCCAAATTCGAATAGTAAAGACTCAATCCAAATGATCCTAGATATTGAAGAAAACTAGTTTACAAAGAAAGCATCTGAATTTATTATTATTTCGGAATTTATAAAAAGATATAATGAATATAATATTCGAAAATATATTATTAAATATAAAGTGTATAAGAAACAATTAGAATAGAATTAATAAAAAATACAAAAATGGAAGCTTCTATTCTGTTTGTTTTTTGTAATTTTTAAAATATATTTATTAAGTATTTTATATTTCAAGGAGAATATTATAGTTTATATAATAAATATAATCTTATAAATAAAGTGTATTAGGATATCTATAATTGAATAACTCAGATTATAAATTCCTTTTATTTTCTCGAAATAATAATCGAAAATAAGATTTTAAAAATACTTTCATTTAAAATAATCATCCAAATACTAAAGAAGAAGTTTGCACCTATTAATACAATAGTAAAAACTATTATAATTCAAAAAGATAGAAATATATTTTAATAAATTACCTTATAGCGAATTGATCTAATAAAATGGTATAATAAATAGACTAAGATTTAAACCAATATAAAAGCCTACAATATTAAAATTGATAATAATTTAGTATTAATTAATTTCTTAAATATAATAGATATTTATATATTCCCTATTTAAGTTAATACAATATTTATTTAGATTGAAACTAATAATCAATTTGATATTCCCAATCACTTATTGAAATAATATAGGGATATTTTTGGTGGTTTAGTTTATCAAGATTTATTGGTATCAAAAGGCAAAAGTATTTTTTTTTATAAATCCTTCTTTTTTATTATTATCTTCAAATAATAATCCTTTTTCAACTTTTGAAAAAGAGAAATAAAAAAAGAAAAATAAACAATAGAAGAAGAAAGATCTATATATATATTTATATAAACTAGAATCAGATTGTAAATAAAATAAAGCTATTTTATATTACTTTGTAGAAACTTATTGGTTAGTAGAATTCATATTTATAAGAAAAAACAGTTTAAGGAAATCCCTTATTTTCTTAAAGAAAGAATATAATATTATTCAAGATTATATCAAAAATAAAAAATGGAATTCAATATAGAAAATTTGGAAAGAAAAAGAATAGTTCAAATTAATTATTGATAATTCAGATCAAATTGATCTTGGAATATCAATAATTGCTTATATTATATAAAACGGATCTGAAAAAGATATCTATAATATACTATTAATTGAGTTTCAATTATATCCTTTTTCCTAAAGCACTATTCTCAATAATAGTAGTACTATATACTTTGTAAATAATATTTCTTTTTTTAATAAATAAAAATATATACCATCTTTAGTATCGGATTATATTGAATCTAATATAATGAGATTCCCAATTGTTAATAAAAATACTCATATACTTAAAGATATAATATATCAATTAAATAATTACAAAAATAGTAATCTTGTTTTATTAAATATTATATATATTCCTAGTTTTCATATAAATATTATTTCAAAAACAAAGTTAAAAAAAGCAAATATATAGTTTTTAGGTTTGAATTCAATATTGTATATTAGATCTTTTTAGAAAAATATAATAATTGCTTAATGTATTTATAAAGATAATCCCCTATTTTTAGAATACAAATTATTCTTTTCTTATTTTTTATCTTTTATAAATATCCTAATGAATCTTTTAATTCTTATATATCCTACAATTAATAAAAAGATTAATAAATTATTTCGCTGTTTTTATAATTCTCTAAAACCTAAATTGGATATTATAAAACTATAATATAAAAGATCTGGATATTTAGAAAAGAAGGTTTTCGAATATCTGGTTTCTATTATAAAGAATATAAAAATAAAAGGAATCATTAGGATTGAATATATAGATTGTGTTTGTATATATATAAAGCAGGTAATCTATTATTTATCTAGTGATTATTATTCATTGAAGCCTTTCTATAAAATTCAATAGAATCTTTTTGATTTTCTATATATTTATATAAGTGTATCCTGGTTTTTATTAATTAAAGATATATTTAGTAATAAGATTTTTGTTTTCTTTTTATATTAGAAGATATATCAAAAAGTTTATAATACAATTTAGAACTTCCTTATTTAGGTTTTATATAAATATAGACTTTTAGTAATCTATATCAAATATAATAATAATATATTTATTATAGAGATTATAGGGAATATTATATTCGAAAATTGAATTAAATAAAAGGGAATTGAACTAAAACTTTCATCTCTAAATATATATAAATTGTCAAGGTACGGGTGAAGACTTATATTGTACCATAAGGGTAGAAGAGCTATGGAAGAGTGAGGCCCTACTTATAGGAAGTAGGGCGCGCTAGTGGTCCGTGCCTGAGGCACGAAGGCAACTACAGATCATGTAGTTGGCGCCGTGACATAAATCGAATAAAGGAATAGAACAAACTAGTTAAGAAGTTATTATAAAACAAATAAAAATATATATAACTATAGGACTTTCTAATTGTTTATAAATAAAAGCTATATAAGTAGTTATCTATTTATATAATATAAGCTTAAAAAAAGCTTGCTTTTTTAAATCTTTAAACGAAATATTGAATATTTGGTTCTAATATTATCTCAAATCTATAATTCAATTTATAACTAATTATTTAATTTGCAATCTATAACGAAATTGAAGCAACATTTATCGATATAATTATTGAGCCTATTTATTAAATAAAAAAAGGGAGATAGGATTTAATAAGAAATTGTATAAGATTAATCTAAAAATATATATTGAATATCTTATTAGATATATACTAAGATTATTAATCTTCTATATATAGATTCCAAAGTTTAAAAAGATTATTATTATTCGAAATATTATCTTCAATAAAGAAAGGATTTATAAGATAGATTTATTAAACAATATTATTGATTTAAATATAAAATAAAAGCTCAAAGAGTATATTCAAAAACTCGATATTCAGGAATTGATAAATATTAATAAAACAATTATTAAGAAAAAGAATAATAAAATTATTTCAAATTATATAATTATTATAATATATAACGAAACTATTATATATATTATAGATATACCTTTATACAAGTAGGTCTCATATTATACAATATTAGTATATTACTTAATATAGTATACAATATATATATATTAAAACCGAAAACCTATACTACAAAAACAATTACTCTTAGGAGCCTCCCCACCGCTATATCGCTGTCGACATGTGTATACAGCACCGAAAGCCCTTTCAATCGTACTACTCCAACCGCTCCAAAGGCTTCAATCACCTTTTAATCATTTGAGGAATCGGTAACAGGCTCTACGCTTATTGTAATCAAAGTACAATTCGAAAGAATTGATAAGATTGAAGGAGATATATAATAGATAGATAAAGTCTTTATAATCTTTACAAATCAATTTATAAATAACAATAAAGGGAATCGATATTAGTATCAATATGTTTTAGAAATCAAAAATACTATATTAATTATCCTTCTAGAATCAGTATATAATAATCAATATAATAATATACCATTAATAATATCAAATATTCCAAAAATGTTCTATTCAAAGACAATGAAAAAGCTTTTAATACCTCAAATATTTAAATTTATTAATCAGTTTAATACTACTTATACCCTCCCTTCTAAAGGATTAAATATAATCTGTCCAAAGATAAAGAGAAACAAAAAGGATTAGAAATATATCAATAGAATAATCCTAATTATAGTAAGTGGGGAGATCTATTATAAGGAAACTAACCCTATCCTCTTTCGATTGAAGATAAAAAGTATAATATTAAGATTAATCTTTAGAAAAGTTCGTTATCTATAGGAAGACAATACTAGATAGTTATTACAATATAATATAATTGTTATTTATATTAATCTATTGAAATCCGAAAATATTAATCGGATTAGAAAGATAGTAAAAGGATTTGGGATTCGCGCTTTCGAAATTGGGTATATATATATAATACTTATAGTACCCTATAACTTCTATTAGATTAAAGGTATTCCTATTCCCTTTCCTAAAGAACTTATTAAAAAAGAAATTGTTATATAAACTAGTGAGGAGTTAATAGTATACTAATTATCTTATTATAATATTAATCTAATTATTTGTAGAGTAATATGGATTATTGGATTCAGAGTCTCTATTTTGTAATTCAGGTTCTTTAACAATAGTTTGTTTTTAATACTTTTAGATAAACTAAGGGGATTATAATTATATAGTAATAAATACTAAGGGTATTGTAATCCTTATATCTATTATAAAGAGGTATATTGCTTTATTTATAGTAAAAAGATTGATGAGTATATAGAGGAATCTATATATCAGTAATATATTGGTGCTATATAATGTATTAATTGTTTAAGCCTTTTTAAATCAGAATATCTCAATTGTTCCATTGCTTTTAAAGTATATAATAAAAGGGTTGTTGTTTTAATCTAATAGGAAAAAAAAACTATCAGAGTAACAGATCTTAGAGTATATCAGAATCTACATTGGCTAGTACTAGTAAGTAATTATCAATCACCAATATCTGTTTTCTCCCTACAAGTAATTATATCTACAATCCTTATTCTAGAAGTTAGGATTACTACTTATGAAAACACAATCAATATAAATAATAGAAAGTACTAATATAGTTAAAGCTTAGATTAGTTTAGTTCTATAACTACTTTATTAGAGAGACTATGGTGTATTGTTTTCTAAAAGAATTTTAACAAGCTAGCTTTAACCAATAAGGTTTTTGGATTTATAGATATGGAGATAGTAGATTATAAATCATCTGGATTAAGTAATCTTATACTTACTTTTTTCTTATAAGTAATATAATTGATATATATCTATTTAGGGATAAGGGGCTTATAATTATATAAGTCAATATTAGTAAGGGCTATTCAAACTATATCATTTTGTTTTAGTTAATTGATAAAACCTTAATAGATATAATCTATATATAAGAACCCCAATTATATTTGAATAATATAATTCAAAACCATATAGTATACAATAGATATTAGCCAATTAATTGTTGGATAGAATAACAGGCCCCTGAAGAAAGGGAGTCGGGCCTATAAATAATTATATATATCCGAAATAAGGCTAATCCTGTTATTTAGTAAATGGATAATCTAGAGAATAGAAATCTACTATGGATTAGAGTAAATGATTATTCAATCTTGAATATTTATTGAGTCTTCTTCAACCCAATAGTAATAGATTATATAATACAATTTAAACCAAATACTCGAATAATTGTAGGTAGGGATTTCAATACTAAGAATAAGCTATAGGAGTTTGGTATTTCATTAGTGAATTAAGGGGTGGCCCTAACCAATTGATTGAATACTTAGGAAATATACTTTATAAGCATCCCTAGGGTTCTAATATATACCCAAAGGTATATCCTCGATTTAATCTTTTCCAATATCCCTTTTGTATATACAAAGGTCTATAATAAGCTTTACTATAGATTTGACTATACTATTCAAATTACTATTTTAGGAATCAAAGGTATTATGATTTTATATTAGTTTTATTATCAAATAAAGGAATTGGATTTATTTAGATTAGATATATTAATAGCAAATTGTTTAGTTTGTTTAAAGATTATTGAAATCTAAATAATAGTAGATATTGAGTAATATATAAGCAAGCTAGTGGAAGCTCTTAATGACTCTATTTATACTATTAGGAACCCTAATCGGGGTTTAATAAAAACCTTATTTTGGTGGATTAATAAATATAAGGAGGTATATTTAATATATTGTGAAACCCGATAGAGTAGTGATCTCGAGTTTATAATGAATATATATTAGAATCTATAATAAATAATCCAAAAAACCAAATAAGCTTATTAAATAATAAGGTTTGATAATATTGTAGATTATAAGGAGTTATATAAGGTAATAGGTTAATATAAACTTATTCCTAAGAACTTATTTAAAACTCCCTCTCTATTAATTGATAAATATACTATTATTAAAATAAAAGTAAAAGTAGAGGTTCTCTTTTCGATTATCCTTAACTAGTTTAAGGCTGATAATAATCTATTAACCAATCTACTAATTCAATATAAAGGCTCTACTATTTTTCTATAAAAAAGAATAATTATTATAGAAGAAATAGAAAAGTAAATTATTGGGGCTAAGTATATATTTTCTAATATCGATTGGCCTATAGTATATCTTTTAAAAGTTTATTGAAAAAGTATAAAAGGAATGATTTATAAGATCTTTATATCCTACTTGATATTCAGCTATTACTTTGTAAAGTAGAAACTGGTTGAAATTGTTATGTTATCTAAAGTAGGTAAGAAAGATAGATTATCCCTAAGATTATAGCAGCTGATTGCTTTTATATTGTATATTGGTAAGGGCTTTAAAAGATATATTACTAATCAAATCTTATAGATAGCTATAAGGTTTAATATAGTTAGCTTATAATATTATAGAGTGTTATTTAAGTGGGTAGGTATTAATCTTATAATAATATTTATTTATAATATAGAATTTGTTTTTGTAATAGGGAATATAGTAATACTTATTATTATGGATATTCAGAAAGCTTATAATGTAGTATTTAAATGATATTTTATAAACTGAATAATAAAGTAGGGCTAGTCGATAGTATTCTTTTAGCTGGTCGATTCTTTTCTTATAAATTGAAAGATTAGAATTAAGCTTGAAGATATTATAATTAATAAATTTCCAATAACTTATAGAATACTATAGGGATTCTTTTTATCTCTGATTCTATATATATTATATCTTGTTGAGCTTTTCAATCAAGATATTAAGTATTGTTTTGATTATACTAATAATATAGTAATATATTATATATTTAAGGATTTATTAACAAATATTAAAATCCTTTAGAGAAAGGTATAGCAGATTATTTAGTGGGGCGATAAGAATAAAATCTTTTTTGCTTTAGAGAAATTCGAATTCCTATATATAATTAGGCGATATAATATTTCAAATCTATTATTAGTTATTTATAAGAACCTTATTATATTATTAGTTCTAACAGTTATAAATTCTAGTATCTAATTTATTTTAAAGTGATTTAGTATCTTTTTCAATCAATACTTATCTTTCCTTCAATATATAAAGATTTGATTTGTTAAAGCTATAAAAGTAGTTTTATATATTAGGTTGATAGTGTGGATAATATATAGCCTATTAATATTCTGTTTATAAAAAGTTATTACTATTTGTATTCTTTCTGTAACTTTTTATAGAATAGAAATATAGTATAATAATTAATATAAAACAGAACTTAATCAAATCAGCCTTTTTATAAATATTAGTATTAAAGGCTATTACTAATATATTAATATAATAATCAATTCAGTTATATAAAGAGTATTCTTAGTTTATTGAACAATATTAATTGTAATTCTTTTAGCTAAGGCTGGCCTATCATCAGGCGAAGTTATATTTGAGTAAACGAAATTTTGTTTTGTATTTTGTTTTTAGATAATTGATATATAATATTTGTTAATTGAGTATTTAAAACTATTGATATATGTGAGAGGTAAAGGGGTGGGTATAATATGAGGATTGATTACTAAAATCCAATGGTTTGGGATAATTATTTTTGCTATACAGCGGCTGAAACTATTCCGATTATACTTCTTACTGAGGTGCTGTAATAACTTTATAGAAAGATTAAAAAAGGAAAACACTATTAAAACTTTCAACAAATAATAGGATAACCTTCCCTCTAATAATTATACTATCTTCTTTAATAGATTAAAGAAAAATGAGAAGGATAGGTGAGGTATAGGGTATAGGTATATGATCTATTAGAATAAGGTATAGATTATATTTGGATTCAAGTGTATCCAATCTAACTCCTATATCTTTGATATGGAAGCAATTGGTATATAGCGTGGTTTCGAAAGTTTAATAAAATCCTATTATAAGTCTATTATAGATTGAATATAAATATATATTAATAGTATATCGGTTATATGGTGTATATGTGATAGTATAACAACATTGTTATAATAAGCATTTTATAAATACTATAAAGTAATAAAACCTATAATATCAAGGTTAAATAGGCCCTAGGATATACTAGTATTACTAGTAACAAGACAATAGATTGCCTAGTTAATAAAGGTATATTTGGCTATATAGATACTAATATTACTCGAATACCTATAATCAGCGGGATCCGTTTTAAATTCTATATAAGATATCACTTGTTGGAGGTATTTTGATAATAATCTGTTAATATCAAGACCTTTTCAATCTATAAGCTATAGAAATCGAATTATAATATAAAAGAGCTTATACAATTAGGACTCCTTAAAAATATATTATATAGATTATTAGTAATGAAGATTGGTTATAATGATTTTATAATCTATTATAAGAGATTTAATTATTTAACAAATAAGCGGAAATACTTTTATAGTATTCTAAAAGTACTATTCCATTTCTTTGAATATATAATTAATAATCGAATAAAAACCAATTAGCTTTAGGTACCTTTATACTTTCAATCTATTAATAATATAATAATATATATTAGAAGGTTTATTAAAAGCTTAAGCCTATTTATCTAACTTTTTAATAGATTAGAATTCTATTCCTAGATCTGTCTTAGTTTTGAGTGAATAAATACTAATATACTTTTCGAATTGCCAGAAAACTACTTCCTATTTATTACAACCTTTATTTTCCAATCTATATACCCTTTTAACCTTTCAAAGTTTCCTATATACTTATTAACCCCCAAACACTAATAATACAACTAATCTCTAATTGTCTACTTATACTCTATTGCCTTTCCCTTCTTTAAAAGAAAACTGTTTTTATCCCTCTATATATACTAAGGAACTAGGTCTACCTAAAGATATCGATATACAAACAATCCCCTCCGAAACAGAACCAGATCATATCTATAGAAAAGCGAATAACCCCTAGCCTTAAAGATAAATTGCTATACTTAATCGGAGTTCTCACTTTGTAAATTAATCCATTTTCATAGTATATCTGAATACCCCTAGGGAGGCCCACCACAGACGTTAAGCAATATAAATAAATAAATAAATAATACAAGTAGGTCTTAAGAGTATATCTAAGGGATGAATTAAATCTTATAAATTGTTATTATAGTAATATACTAAAGGATCTGTAATCTAAAAAGACTCTAGATTTAGAATCCAGTATTACAGTATAAGAATATTATAATTATATATAAGATTAAATACAAAAATCTAATAATTCTTTTTTGATAATATAATTAATACTAATATAAAATCTGATTAATAAATTAGAAAATATAAACTATAAATCAATTGATTGAGCGATAGATATTATCTATAAAAAATATAAAAGTAATTCAAAACCTTAGTAGCAGTTTATTAATATATTAGATTCTTATTTAATTAAAAAAATAAAATCACTAAAGCAATTACTTTATTTAATATATATAATCAATCAATTTAAGAAAGATTAGTTTTCCTTAATTCCAAATCGAAAACCTAAATAATAAAGAATTATAAAAATCGAAATACCAAAACTAATACTAAATTCATTAGAGTATCAATCTTTCGACTTCGATTAATACTCTTTTTAAATCAATTCTTTTATAAATCATCTACCCTATATATATAATCAATATCAACTTCAGTAATCTTTATTAAATATATTTATTAATATAATGATTACAGTTTTAATAATAAAAGGAGAATCTAGAATAGAAGATTTTTATAATATATTTTGGTTTAGTTATTTAAATATTGAGAAAAAGAATAATTCTTTTGTTATAATATATAGTATAATTGCTTTTACTATATATATAAAGCATATTTTATTAATTATTTTGTATAAGAATTAATTAAAGATATTATTAAAATTATATCTTTTAGAATTATTTAAATTATTTAAATACTATTATCAATTCAAGGATTACTTTTTAAGATTGTAATTCAAATATAAATATAAAATTAAAATAAATAATTTGCAAGAATACAAAATATAGTATATAATAAATATAGAGGAAGTTTTAATAGTTTCTATTCTATTGTAATAAATGTTTATATATAAATATAATAAATAAGAATTCTTGTTTAGGTATAAAGTAAGATTAGTAATCCGAGGCGATCTTTAAGTTAAGGATATTATTGAATCTATATATATTATTATATTAATAAAAAGATTATTCAGGATTATAATAGTATTGATAGCAAAATTCAGTTTGGAGATTAAACAATTCGATATTGTAAATACTTTTATTAATACTCAAAGGGATCTATATAGTATATCTATAGTTTATTACTTACTAAATAGATTCAAGGAATCAAATAAATATATAGTATTTAATTATATATTATATAGTCTCTAAGATTCCCTTATTATTTAATTTAAAGACTTTAATAAAATACTGAAAAATATAGATCTAAATTAATATAAGAAGGAACTCTATTTATTTATAAACCTAGCTTAAACTATTTTAGCATTATTCTTTATAGATGATATTCAAATTATATATTATAAAAAGGATATAATTATAACTAATAAAATCATTTCTGGTATTAAAACTACCTATAAACTTTATAAATTAAGTAATATAGAATAGTTCCTAGGTATTCATATTATATATAATCAGAAAATAGAGAAGCTATAGCTAGTATATAATATTTATATTAAAAAGGTTATAAAGAAATTCGAGCTTAATAAAGGTAATATATATATACTTTTACTTTTAATAATTTTTGTAAAATACAATAATAAAGCAACTATAGATTATATTCGAAAGTATTAAAAGAAGGTAGGGTTAGTATTATATATTGTAATTATAATAAGAGTAGATATTGCTTTTATAGTATCTCAATTTAACTATTTTCTAATTAATTTATCTTCGGATTATATAAAGGTGATTGATTATTATATTCAATAGTTTTGGAATATAAGATATTATATAATAGAATATAGTAAAAATCAAATTCCCCAACTTTTATGATTTTTAAATATTTTATTTATAAATAATTCTGAAATATATTGTTTATTATAAGATTATATTATTTTACTATTTAGAGGTCTAATTATATAGAAAGTATTAAGATAAGATATAGTAATAATATCAACTATTAAAATCGAATTGCTAGGAATCGAAAGAATTTCAAAAAAGATTCTAATAACCCTAAAATTCCTGAAAAAGATTAATCTCGTAATCAAACAATTAGTTACAATCTTTTATAATAATTAATAAATAATTAGATTAGTAGTTAGTGAAAATGAAAGAATTATTATGAAACTCTAATATATTGATATTCAGAATATATAATTAAAATAGGAATATATAAAAGGGAGCTTTCACTTTATATACCTATTTATAGTTGAAATGATAATAGATAGATTAACGAAAAACTTATTAAGATAAAAGTTCAATTATTTCAAAATATTATTAAATCTTTAAAATGTGTGTTTAAGGATTACTGAAATCAAATAATATTAGTTATTTTCTTTTATGAACTTTCAATACTTGCTTTTTTTCTTCAATCTTTATTTTAAATTGTATAAGCTTTAATTCTTTCTATTTAACTTCAAGATTAAAACTAGAATTCTCAATATCATTATTCAAGGTACTCCAATTATCAATTTCGAAAAACACCTTCTTTCCTTTTTGTTACGGGAGCTGCCTCTAGGGTCACGTGGAAGTGTCTAGAGATCTCT